>JAOXYD010068450.1:0-12725 GCA_028565735.1 Pinacopodium congolense | reverse complement strand
TATAAAACTCAAACTTAAAAGTGCCCATTATTACTATTAAAATTTTTATTAATTTTAGAAATCTATTATTAAAAATTCTATGAATTATTAGTATTAGTCGTTTTATTAGTCTGAAGAGTTGGAAGTCTTATTAATTATAATTTTCTCGCTGTACTTAGTTTCTTATTAGTCTACAAATAATGCTTTATATAAAGTTATTAAATATTTCTTAGATTATTAGTGAAAAGGGAAGAAGAAGGGTTAAAATCATGGATAGTCTATATAATTTTTAAAATTATTATTTTAATCTTTATAATTTAAAAGCCATCATTTTAATCTTTCAACTTTTATTTTTTTCAACCATCAATACTTTGCCGTATTCTGCTGATATGGCATATATATAAGTTAAAAATCTATTGGTTCACATCATCAAAATTTGAGAATGATTGACGGTTGAAAAAAAAGAAAGTTTAATAATTAAAATGATGATTTTTAAATTATAAAAATTAAAATAATAATTTTAAAAATTACATAAACTACCTATAATTTTATTCAAAGAAATTTAAAGATAACAAAAAAAAAACTAAATAAGAAAAGTATTTGTCTGCCCAATTGAAGTTGTTGTGAAGTGAATGTAATCTTTAAAATAAGTCAAAATAGTAGAGATGTCTTTGGAGGTAGAAATAGTGGTGGGACTTGGGAGACAATTGAAAAAGGATGGAAATATTCTAACTGACCATCCCGACTCAAAATATTTTTAAATATAATTAAATAAGAGTGTAATATTAATTTGATGAAATTTATTATTTAATTTTAAATTATTACTTCATCAATTTTATTTAATGTGCAAATTTTAAAATTAATTAGATTACATCTTTATTTAATTTACAATATATTTTTATTAATTAAATAACATATGAATCATTATTAATGACAATAATAAAGCAGTAGATTTATTATTATAGAAAATATTTTTAATAGTTTTATTAAATAAAAAACTTATGAATCATTAATAATAATAATAATAATAATAATAATAATAATAATAAAGCAGTAGATTTACTATTATAAAATTATTATTTTTCAATTAAACTGCTACTTAAAGCCAGCTGTTGCTTTTTATTTTTTGTACGCAAACGGAATCATGCATAACTACATTCATGGGCATATGATGTGACGAGACCTACTGCCAAAGTCAACCAATAAAAGCTCTACTTTTCAATAATAATAAGGTCTTAAATTATATTAGGAAAATTCATTTGCTGGACCCACCCAAACGTTTTTTTCTCAACACCAAGCATCCGCAGGTGGGATCAAAAGGTAACCGAATTCTGCGCGCCTAAGTTCTCAGTTCCATTTTATTACTCTCTTTTAATATTTTAGGGCATGATTATTTAAATTGTTAGTTGTAAATTTTAGTCGTAATTTATATTTTTATATTAATTTTTGTATATATTTTAATTTTTATATTATTTTTTTATTTTATGCTTTGTTAGTATACCATTTTTAGGTTTTTGTGTTATTTTTTGGTATTAAAAAAAACGTAATTAAACAAGGCTTTAAGAGACAAAAAGTAGAATAATTTTTCAAGAAGAAAAGAAACATACTCGTATGAAATTTCTTGTTTTGTATCCATTTGGTTTCTTATTTTCGTTTCTTGATTTTTAAAACACAAAAATTAATAAAAATAGTACAAAAATCGAAAAAGATAACATACTAATACAGCATAGAAACTTAAAAAATAACACAAAAATTAATACACATATACAAAAATAAAAATTAAAAATAGAAATGAGAAGTGATACTAAACTTACTCTTAGTCTTAGTTTATAATCTATTATTTTTTAGAGGTACCCTTATCTTTTTATATTAACTCTTTAATAATTCCTAACTTGTAATTTGCATAATAAAGAAATTCCTCTTTTATTTTTTACATTATTAAATTAAGTGTCATTTTGCACCATATTAAGTACCTTGAATTGATATAGAGAAATCTTTCTAATAAAAATTATCCAATGCAATAAAAATGTGTCGAGATTAACCCCTAATTTAGCTATAAATTTGATATAATGTTAGTGCAACCATGAATATTTAGAAAACAAAAACAATCACTAACTTAGGCCTGTTTGAATTGGATTAGGTTTTCGAATTTAGTTTTTAGATTTTCTAAACTTAAAAATCAATAAAGAACATTATAGAAATCGAAAAAAAATATACTAATCTAGTACAGAAATTGAGACAGATAATATAAAAATTTATAAAAATAAATAAAACTCAATATAAAAACACAACAACCACAATTAAAAACTCAATCAAATGACTCCTTAATATTCGTTGACAAATTCAACCGTAAATTAAGTTAAATTAAAAAATATGTTTGTTGATTCTTGCATGTAGTCATTATATGAGAAAATATTTAAAATATTCACATATATCTTAAATGATCTATTAATGTGTAAATAATATTTTATAGATTTCTTTCTATGATGACCGCAAAAACTAAATATGAAGAGGTGCAATGCCTTCTAAGTCTATTTGAGGTAGAGTGCAGATAACATCTAATTAACCTAACACCCTTCTTAATTTTCTAGTTTTGCAGTTGTTACTTCTAATTGTCAATTTTATTAAAACATAAACAAGACATTATCAAATACAATGATGGTATTGGTGATATCAGTAGTCTACAGTTGATCACGGTGTTCTTTATCGCATATTAATTTCTTTACGTCTATTTTCTTTTTGCACCTTTCATGTTTGCTTTATTTAGATCTAATGATTGCACATTTTTAAATTGTTTTTGAATTTTAACTATCGCATTTTATATAAAGTTTACAACAGCTTCTCTATTTTATATGCTTTCTTCATTTAGGAGACCTCTTGAATAGGTTTTTTTTTTAAGTTAAAATTTAGACCTCATGAATAGTTGATAGAAATTAGGTGTTGCAACAGTAATTTTTGTTATTTAATCCCTAAAGGATGATAATGAAGTTTTATACTTTGAATTGAAAATTTTGAACTTTATGGATAAATTTGATCATAAGTAAATTATATGGGCTCGTGTAAAGAAATTATTAAGGCTAAATACACTGGGGTTTTTTATGGGTTGACTTTTTTATGTTAACTTTTTATTTTAAATATGGTATTATTTAGTTACTCGACAGCATTTTCTGTCATATTTCATCACATTTTTTCTTTTTTGAGAAATGAGTTGCGCGATAACTAATTAGTTTTTTGAGAAATTTCATCATTTTAATCATTTTTGAAATTTTGAAATTTCAATATGACATCATTTTAAAATTATGAATACATGAAAAAATAATATGAAGAAATGATTTGTGTGATACTAATATCACATGGGTTAACGATAGTTTTTATAATAACAACATTGAAATGAAAAAAGATTAATCTGGAAGGATATACAAAAAAACCATTTACTAGAAAGTCATACTTCGCGAAGCTGAAGGGGTAGCGTATATACAGCAAGATGATAATTCGATTTTCACAAGTGGCATGATCCAGCATTACTCATAGATTCTTGCTAACTTTTAAGATAGAATTGTAGATAATGAATATATACATGAATTATAGAAGAATATGTTCTATTATCAGCTTCCATCGAACCATATCTTGATTTCATCTGTACCCATTATATTCCGCCAAAGGCTATAAATATTGATAGACAATGATCGAAATATATGAAACAAAGTAGTCATACACACACACACACACACACACACACACACATATATAGAGAGAGAGAGAAAGAAGAAGAGAGGTCTAACATGGGGATTGGAGTCTTCTAGGAAAGCCAGGATGATTTGCCCGCCAATCTTTACCAGCTAGGGTTTCTTCTATAAAATGCAATGCATCTAGGAAAGCCAAGGATGATTCATCCGCCAATCTTTGCTAGCTAGGGTTTTGTTTATAATATGAAATGCCTGATTAGATTGAGATTATATCTCGGTTACGATCAACTTTTAGAAACTGTCCTTTTAATCTGGATAAGTGATTTGGCGGGCGGATCAACTTGGCGCCTAACAGGCTTATCTTCCCCACGCTAGTCCTTCTCTTCTCCTCCTAGAAGAGCATGCACACGTTGAACAGTAAGGAATCTTACGAGTGAAAAATGTAATTTCTAATTTCTCATGCTTTACCTTTCCTTTTCTTTTCTATCATTTTAAGTTGTTAACAAAATTTAAGAATGAAAACTGCTTAGCTAGATTCAGTCAGTAGCGGCTCAGTCACCTAACGGTACATGATTTATACAAAAATAGATCGAAAAATCTTTGTAGTTTGTAGCTGGTTGTTTTTAGTGATCATCACCCTATAAATTCATTTATATAGTTCTCATATGTCATGGTGTGATGTTTAGATATGTAAAAATATGTGAATAATTTTATAATCGTGTTCAAAGTAGGTATCACAGCAAGAGTTTCCTGAATTAATTTGTATATGTAACTTATATATTTTTAATTAATTAAAATTATAATAACAGAGAGGACAAGCAGAAGAAGTGCTTTCTTAGACACATTATTTATCATAATTTCACTTAATTGCACTAATTTTACTAAGACATATGCCTTAATAATCATACTTTTATAGTTTGTATTATGGAAATATATGGAATATGATTGAAGTGACAAGTGATCAATAAATGCATTAAGAACATGGAGACCAACTAAAATTTCAATAGAATAAAATACATATATGAATTTGATCTTTTAAGTATAAAAAGATTAAAAAAAATCTCCATTTTATTTTGCTTTTTCTTTATTTATGACTTAAGTTTCAGTTCTTGGGTATACAGTGAAAGATCTGTTTTCTATATTTGTAAAGTTTTATGTATAAAAATGATTTCATTTTATCTATTATATTTTTCTAAAATATAATTCATAAAAATAAAATTTGAAACTTTTTCTGAAATTGATTTTCTTATTTTTCAAAAAATAAAACTCTGCTTCTCTAATCCTAATCAAGTAATTGAACAAATAATTTAAAATTGTCTTTATTTAAATCCTCATATTTGATTTCTGACTATGTTTCATGAATATTAGGGTTTGCGAGTTGGAATTAAGAATGGATCCGACCAAGCCTTTGAGTTACGTATGTGGAGGTATGGGATTCCATGGTTATTAATGTCTGTTATTTGTCTTGTAAGAAGAAGACGCCAACTTGTCACGTGCTTGTAAAATCTTGTAAAGTCCTTTCAGGTTTCTGATAACTACAAACTATGTCCAAACTTTGTGCTGAAAGATGACAAGTACAGTTTGATTAGCTGTTTATATCTTAAGGGTGCATCCACAACTTAGGTCTATGGAAAATTACGGATATAGATTCTAATTTCAAGAATAATGAAACCAAATAAGAGCAGCCATTGTTGTATCTTCATAATACAAATAACTAATCCACTACTGATAGGATTGGATGAAAGGTTGTGGTCTTTCAACTTGAAATTGAAAAATCGTAATATTTGAGTTTATCTATATAACGTGTGTAAACTCAAACATAAGTGGTTGATAATGTTTTTCCATTCTGAAAAACAAGATGTTTGGAAAAGGATTCTACTGATTTCTTTAACCTATGGAAACATTAAGGTAATTCATAAGTATGATTATCTTGTTTAATTGATACATATCCGAAAGATCTTGAATTATGAAATCTTTGTGATGAATTAAAGTTTTCTAACATTAGTATTAAAATCATTTTGGGCATCTTAAAATTTAAAAATAATAGATAAATTTTTTGTGAAATCACTAGCACTATCTGTTGTTTTTATTATTGAAGATATTGCTTATCTTTTATAGTTTAATCTTTATTGTTTTGCATGATACAAATAATTATTTTATTATTTTACTTGAACAAATTTTTTCTTTTGAAAAATATTATTGTCACGACTCGAAATGGGCACCTGACCAGCACGTAAGATCCGAAGCTCGCAACCTCAAATTAGACGTAAACCTACTTCTATTAACAATATAATTTCAAAAAAGAAAGCTAATATAATATAATAATAGTGCATATCAGAAAAATATTTTACAATTCAAGAAATCTTATCACTGCAGGGGCTACAAAGTAAGAAGAGTCTGATATATATATATATATATATATAGGTATACTGAAATGATGCATTACAATTATCCTCCATTTGTTTTAAATTTATATAGAATCTATTAGTTCTCAATCTATTTGCAATTACTATTATAAGAAAAAAAAATTAAGATAGTGGTGGTTTCTTGATTTTATATATAGATTTAAAGAGTAATTGCAAATTCAAATGGAAGGATAGAACACTCGTCCATGATGCACAAAGTGGCAGTGTCACACAATAAGAGATTTGGATTTAAACAGTAATTGTGAATGGAAATAAGATCATATAACCCTTCACAGTGTGCTCTGCACCCAAAGATAATTAAAAAAATTGTGCCTGGATGCGGTTTGACATTGTTTGTTAATTAGGAATTAAAGTGTTGGTGCATGAGAATTTCTTCAAAACAAAAAAAATGTTGGTGCATGAGTAGCAATATGTATTCTTTTCTCTCTGTTCCTTTGTATCTTCTGTTTTTCTGTGGGGTTATCGAACAAACTTGAGTGAACTGACAGGGGCATCGCTGCGGGCAAAGCCCCTTCGAAAAGTAACAGTTCTGGATTGGTAGATATAAGTCTCTATGGTTAATTTTATTGTTTCCTTCGTTTTTTTTTTTTTTTTGGTGGATTATGGTTGCCCAAGAAATGAGTGGACTGGTCAGATTAGAGTCTAGGAAGAGCTGGCCATAGACGATGGAGATAGGAAAACGGAAAGATACAACTAAAAGAATTAAAAAAAACACAACAGAAAAGTCGGAGGAGAGGAAGAAGAAGACTACATGCGCCTCATCTAGTTAGAGAGAGTGTCCGACGTAGGCGAGTACATTGCCTGCGCTAGCAGTTTCATCCTCCTTTATTTTTTTTAAATAATAAATAAATAAAAGTGAAATAAGAAAAAGATTTAACGATTTCAAATTTTTTTTTGAATAAATTATCAATTTTATTAAAAGATCAAATTATTAAAATAGTGATTTAAAATAAATGAAAAACTTATATATTTGAGATGTTTTTGTCGTAAACTAGGCTATAACATTGAAGAAGGAGAAAGTCTTATTAAAATTATATTAATATCATAGTAAAATTTGTAGGTATCTATAAACTTTATTGCTATCAAAATGAATCTCCCTATTTTGACATTTCATCTAAAAAATAATTTGAATAAAGCATTTATGTAAAATATCATTTACACAAGATTGTTTTCTCACAAAATGTCATCTATTCCGTGCTTTCCACAGTTCTCAAACAATGACTTGCCACAATGCCTCCCAAAATTTTCTTTTTACACGTTCTTGAAAAATACTTCTCTACTCTAAAAAGAACTGAATAACGGAGCTAAGTAGAATCCAAACAAATCTAAATATTTTCAACACTTTGGTCTATGTAATCCATACAAACTTATAGTGAAATAAAATGTACTCCTACGTCTTAATAAAGGCATAAAAATCGCAAAAAAAATATTATTTTCATTTATCACATCTCTTTCTAACAAGTATACTTTAACTGCCACTTTTCCCCTTAATATCAATGATATAACAACTTGATTTTAAGGGTAGTAATTATAAACCATATCCTCTTAAATTCATCTATCTCATTTTATTTATATTTTAACTTAACACAAGACTTTATTGTATAAACTGATCTTGTTGGTTTCCAAGATAACTAATCAGGTTCATTCATCACTGGTGCAAAATTCTGAATGATTTGCAACAATTGTACCAATTATTGATATTCGTTTTGCTTGAATCTTCGTCTCCACCTGAATTACCAACATATATATCCTATATGATCAGGTTAGTTTAGATACATTGATTCAATCGTTTCACTTCTCGTACCTGATAATGTAAATAGTCTTGAAAATAAGTATCTTAACACACATTGTGGTCGTCACTTATCCAATTAAAATTTAATCAAACTCCCATCCTTAATAAGAAAAGTGCAATTGTTGATACCGCATCATCATTATAATATAGTTTTCAGATTCCTCTCCATATATGAGATAATTTTAGAAAATTCTGATGATCAAACTCACGCCAATTACACAATAAATCATTAGAACCCATAATTTTTTTCCATAACGTCTTACAACTACCATTCATAATCTTCCATACATCTTTTGACAACAAAGATTAATTTCTAACATGTAATTGCACCAAACCCAAACCTCGTAATTACACAGCAAAAAAATATCCTCACACACTACTTTAGAAAATGCTCTCGCATATATTTTACCATTCCATAAAAATTGTCTAATCAACTTTTCTAATATTTTTTGAACATTTTTAGGCATTACATAGATAGACATGAAATAAGTAAGAATACTGCATACCACTGATTTAATAAGTACAAGTCTTCTAGCCATTGATAGTAACTTCCCCTTCCAATTTGTTAATCTACTTTGGATCTTCATAACTATTGGCTGTCAATTCCTACATTGCAATGATCTTGTAGACAATGATAATCCTAAGTATTTAATTGGTAGTTTCTCTACTTTGCATCCTATAACTTGAGTCGCTTCAGTCACAAACTCATCCGGCAAATTTATCCTCACAAGTGAACTTTGATTGTAATTAATTTTTAAACCTAAGCTTGCCTTAAAACATCGTAAAATAAATAAGAGTTCTTTGATCATAGTAAGATTCGTTGGACAAAAAAGTAAAGTATCATCCACAAACTGTAATAAAGAAATCTCCGTATTATTACATCTCACCCTTAATAATATACCTTTTGCAATAACTGTATCTACTAATTTTTTTCAAATCCTCTACCGCAATTACAAATAAGAAGGGTGATAAAGGATCTCCCCCTCTTACTCCCCTCTCCATTTAGAATCCCTTTGTTAGACTCCCATTAACTAAAATGGATGTCTTAGTCATCTCTAGCATATGTCGCACCCAAGTTTTTCATTTTTGGCCAAAACTCATCTCTTCCATCACACTTATAAGAAATTTCAATGATATGCAATCATATGCATTTTTTAAATCTAGTTTAAAGATGAATCCACCACCACCAGCCTTGTTAACAGAGTAAACAATCTCTGAAGCAAGTATAGAGCACTCATGAATATTTCTATTTTGGACAAAAGTATGTTGCATCTCTGAAATTAATTTTGGCATCAAAGGTCTCAATCTCATGGTTAGGACTTTAGAGACAAACTTTATTAACACATTGAGTAAGCTAATTGGACTAAACTCTTTCAATTGGTCATCCTTCTATTTTTGGTACTAGGACAACAAATGTGGAGTTCATTCCCTTTGGTAACATGCCTGTAAAGTAAAATTCTTGAAAAAAAAAAACCATCACCTTTAATTGCATCATACTCTAAAAAGTCTTATAGAAATAAAAATTAAATCTATCAAAACTCGGTGCTTTATTATCACCAAAGGTAAGAAGAGTTGCATGTATCTCCTGAACGCTAAATTCTTTTTCAAGATCAATCATGCCATTCAAACTCAATTTATTAAAATTAAGTCCTTGAAGTAGAAAAGGTATATTCCTCTGTTTCTTAAATAAAGTAGCATAATAATCTCAAATTTGCTACCTAATATTAGAAGGATGAGAGCAAAGAGTATTGCTAACTTGCACCTGAGATATATAATTATGTCTAGCATGAATTGAGGTCGTCAAGTTAAAGAAAGCTACATTCTTGTCACCCAAGAAGCTTCACTTTATACCTGACTTTTGATGCCATAAAGTCTCTAATTTTCTTGAAAAGTCTAAAACTGTTGTTTAACCATATCCATCCGATCTTGTTCTTCATCCATTAATTCTCTTGGATCAACGATGGTGTCTAAAAAATTAAGTTCTTCTTGTAGTTGTTTAAACTTTTATCCTAAATCACCAAAGTCTGACTCGTTCCTATCCTCAAATTATTTCTTAAAAGCCACAATTTCATCACCATAGACCCTGTCATGGAGATCACTATTTGTTACCAAGGATCCTCTAAAAATTGATTAAACAAAGGAAGTTCCCACCATGCATTTATAGACCTAAAAGGTTTTTTCCCCAATCAATCTTTGCCTCTGAATTGAAAACTAGTTGCATATGATCTGAAAAAGACTTCTCTCTATCTGTTAACATCATATGCTAGCATGATTGTAAAAAGAATGGAGACACAAAGCATTTATCAATCCTTGACCGAACCTATGAATTACTCTAAGTAAAATATTTATCATGTAACAACATTTCAATTAAATTAGAGCTTGCAATGAATTCTAAAAATTGTTGCATCAAATGAGTAATCCTAGAAAAATTATTACGTTCATCAATATATAAAACTTCATTAAAGTCCCCTGTCAACATAATATATCCCTGAAAAGATAGTATCTATTATAACTCAGTCCATAATACCATTATGTATTTAGCTAAATTAAAAGAATAAATTAAAATAAATTTAATCAACATGCCATCCCATACAACCTCATTGAAATCCACCGTTCACCATTATTTAATTACCTAACTTGGAACGTTATTTTATTCCAAGCCAATAGAAGTCCACCTGATGCCCCAACAAATGATACAAAACCATAATCAAAATCACTATTTGGCCATAGATGTCGTATTATAAAATCATTGATATACTCTTTCTTTGTTTCAACCAACCCATAAATATCACCTTATTGACACAACACAACTTCTTAATAACAAACTGCTTTCGACTTATATGTAGCCCTTCTCTACAATTCCAGAAAATAAAATTTAACAGAGACATAATAAGTAGTTTACCTTGAACCAAAAACTCTTGTACATAATCAACTCTCTTCTTCAAAATCCTGAGCCAGATTATCACTAATCACCTTGATTACCTCCACTTTAGAAGAAGCCTTAAATAAACCCAACTGCATTCCCATATCCCATGCATCCTCCACTAACTTAGTTCAACTTGTAGAAGCTTTTACCTTCTCCTATCTGTTTGTCTAATTTATACTACAATTCTAAATACACATCTCCAAGATAGGATTTAAAGCTGAAGAACATGTTTAAAGACTGCCCTTGTGCACTACTTACTTGTATTTTCTCGATTTTGTATATCATGCTTTCTAATTGTAATAAATGTGCTACTTAGTGCAGGATATGCTGGCTTCATTACAGTTTCTTTCTTATAATTTTGTACTTGATCCTCTATTGGCATAGAATTTCCAACATTTACACCTACCTCCCTACAAGTATCCACAATTTTTTTATCTAGGCTTAAATTGTCTTGTAGTGAAAGATTTTGATTCTCCATTGGCATTTCCCTTACGTAGTCCTGTCCTGCACCTTTTGCTGCCAACTACATAAATCATTCCTGCATTGTTTTTTTAATAGAATGTTGTATACCCACTGGAGGAGGCAATTTAGACCACACCTCATCCAAACTCAATAAATCAACATCTTCGTCAAATTCTATAAATTGCACCTTCATTTAATTTTCCCTGACATAAACAAGCATCCTCTCTTTGTTTACCATCACATTAACTTTAATTTGATCTGAGATGCCAGCACTGAAATAAGGACAGTAGCCACATTCAATCTAATACAGGCCATTGTATCTGGATAATGGTCACAAATGTGTTAAAGTGGTGAACCAAGGAGTTAAAGAATTCTTCATTCCATAAATTATGTGGTACAACAAATAAATCAATCCACACCAGTAGTTCTTTAGTATTGTTTGAAGGAGACCACTCTAACATTTTTTCTAACATGTCTGACAAAAGTGAGTTCTTTTCTTCTACAAACATCTTAGCCTTTGCTGTAGATTTAAAAGTGATCAACACCTGCTTAGATCCCAAAATCGATATATTATCAAACTCCACTCCACTCTCAATGAGTTTCTTTTTAACTAGCAGTAAATGTTCTGGATTATATATTATCTCAATTAGTGATCTAGTTAACCATGGTACAACCACTTGCGTCATCGGTATCCCCACATTCTTTTCACCTTTAGCCACTTGCACATATGTGTGATTATCTCTATAACTTGGATAATGGCGTCTAGGCATTTGTTGTACTTGTCTCTGATGATCATTTATATATCGTTGTTGTGGTCACCCCTGATCATTCTTCTGCAAAGGGAATCTTGCACGAAAAGCACGAACATGATAGCCACCAATAACAATTGATCTAATCTGACACAATGCTAAATTAAAATCTATTCCTTTGTCAAGATATGCAAACCCAAATCTGAGTCCTTTAGCATTAGGTTTATTAGCTATGTATACCTATGCCTTGATTCCATAATGAAATAGGATTCGTTGAAAGTTATGTGACTGCGAATTTAGTGTTAAATTCTCCATATAAATTTGCGGCAAATTGGTCTCCGTTTGATGAGCAGGGTTGAATTCAGAAGATTGGATGGTAGACCTTGTGTGAGTCATATCTAAACCTCAACGTATGTTCTTTCTTAATTTTGTTGATAGTTGTACCCCTTTGAAGCTTTTGTCAAACACTTAGTATGCAAGTTTTACAATATCTGGAGATGAACTTAATATTTGTTACAACACCAACTCGTAGAATCCAATACTCCTCTAATCAGTGAAAACTCCACTGGAATCCAAATCACTACTCTAATCAATGAAAACTTCGACGCCTTCTAATTGTCCAAAATCCTATTACTAGATAAAACTAAAAATGAATTTTCTAATTGAAATAAATTAATATGTTTAATTTTAATAAAAATAAATAAG
>JAOXYD010068449.1:0-26342 GCA_028565735.1 Pinacopodium congolense | reverse complement strand
CGAAGAGACCCATTTAGTGTTAAATTGGTAAAAATTTCACTTCATAGTACAGGAATGCATTATTTTAGGTCACAAGATATTTAGCAAGGGTTTAGAGGTAGATCCAGCTAAAGTCAATGCCATTAAGAAACTTACTCCACCTAATAATTTTAGATTTATTAGGAGCTTCTTAGGCCATGCTGGTTTTTACAGTCGGTTTATTAAGGATTTTTCCAAGATTACTAGACCTTTGATTGAATTGCTTGAAAAAGATGTTGTGTTTACTTTTGATGATAAATGTATGACATCTTTTCAATTGTTGAAGGATAAACTTGTGACTACTCCTATTTTTATGTCTTCTAATTGATCTCTTCCATTTTAACTAATGTGTGATGCAAATGATTTTGTATTAGGGGTTGTGTTGGGCCAACGACAAGCTAAGATCTTTCATCCCATTTATTATGCGAGCAGGACTCTGAACAACGCACAACACCATTATACCACCATTGAAAAGGAGATGTTGGTAGTTGTGTTCACTTTTGATAAATTTTGATCATATTTAGTTTTGTCTAAAGTAATTGTTTATACTGACCATGCAGCTTTGAAGTTTTTAATGACAAAACCCGATGCCAAACGAAGATTGATTCGCTGGGTGTTACTTTTGCAGGAGTTTGACATCGAGTTGAGGAATAAGAAGGGAGCTGAGAATTTTGTAGCTAATCAACTGTAAAGGTTAGAGGAAGCTACCATGGAGAGCATACACAAGGATATCAAGGAGACTTTTCCTAACGAGCATCTGATGGATATGACAGCTACTCCGTGGTTTGCAGATTACATTAACTACCTTGTTGGTAATATCTATCCCCCTGATTTTGCTTATGCTCAAAAGAAGAAATTTATGTCTAAAGTAAGACACTATCTTTGGGATGACCCTTTACTATACAAGATTTGTGTGGATGGTATTATTAGGCGTTGCATATAGCATCAATGGTACTATGAGTTGAAGGTGTCAAACTAGTATAGACAATGACCAATTGCTGTCATGTACTGAATCTATGGCTAGGACACATAGCAAGCATCTCTTTAAACCTTTCTCAAGCCTTATGTAGAGTTTCACTCTCATACTATACAAATGAGCTAATCTTGGTTTTAATCTTTGTTGTCTTAGCATATTAGAAAAATTTAGCTAAGAACAATTTTATTAAATCATCTCATATAGTGATGGAAATAGGCTAAATTGTTATTAACCAGGATTTAACTTTATCTCTAAGGGAAAAATGGAAAAGTATAAGTTTTATTACATCATCAAAGACCCTATTGCTTTTAAAAAGACCACAAGTATCAAGGAAAGTTTGCAAATGCTCATTAGGATATACTAAAGTTAAACCACCAAATTGTGAAGATCTAACCATAAAAATGATACTATGGGAGATTTCACATTTATTTGCATTGACTCTGAGCCAGATAATGCTAGTCACAGGTTTGCCTTGGTTTCTCATTGCTAGGTCCATGATAGCTACTTCTGTAGGTTCTTGCTAAGGTCTAATAACTATATGTTCTTAGGGTCCATTTCTATAGGTTCCGATTCTGTGTCACTATATTTTTTACTTTTAAAGGATCAGACGTGGTAGCACGTGATCCTTTCTTTTTCCTACATAACATATGATCAAGCTTCGAATCAAAGTATAAAATCTTAATACCTAAAGTAATTGACACCAAAATATCCTAATATTATAGGTTATGCCTGACAACGACATAAAAAACTTGTTTGTTTGTTGGGACGTCTTAAGATTTTAAACGATTTTTACTTTGAATTTAACTAATGCGTAGCCAAGTGCATCTATTAAACAAGTAATATAATATAGTGTTTTTAAGAGTCAATAATATAGGGATATTCTATGATTTCTAGGTTAATTAGCTTACAATTATTTAGGAAATTCTAAAAAGATTGATTAAAAAGACGAAAAATGCTAACTTAACTTAACTTGCTTTAAATAATGAAAAATGACTTTGAAATTAGTTTCAAAAATTACCAAAGATTACTAAATTATGGAAATTAGCTGAGAATTAAGTTTTCAATGAATTAATTGAGCAATTAAAAACTTTAAGTGTTATATTAGGGTATCTTCACAATTTTAAAACAAAGCTATAGTTAAGACTATGCCTTTTCTTTATTAATCCTAATTTGAAGTTTGTTCATGCATCAAAATTAAGTTGATAGGCCTTAAGATTAAAAGTTAACTTCTGGAAAATTAATCTCAAAACTTAGACTCTCACAAATAACCAAGGTTTGGTCATGCAATGATTAATTTGTGTTACTTATTGATTTTTCCAATAACTTAAGTTAATTTCTCAAGTCTTATATCATCTTTTAATCTTTTCTTAAGTGAACAGCTTTAAAAAAGAATTTTCTGACCTTCAATAAAAAAATAATTAGTCCTTTAATCATGCTAAAAAGCTCACTTAATTCATTTATTCATCAATCCTTAGTTGAAAAATCAAATTAGCCACACATATTCACCAAAGCATACAAAATAGTCATATTAAGAAACATTCTTTGTTTAATCTGAATACAAGAGCTTAAATAATAAGTTTAGAAGTTACGATATCTCTAAGAACAACTCATAAAGGATCAAAAAATTTCTTAACTTGATTTAGATTCTAGTACGACTCTAAATCAACAAGAAAAGCTCATGAAAATCAAAGAACAAGAAGGGATGTAAACTTAAACATAACACTTTTATCAATCATGAAAACAGAAGCATAACATAAATAATATGAGTTAGAAAACCTCTTAAGATGATTTTCAAGATTAAAGTAATGTCTTAACATCAAGTTCCAATGTTTGATAGCTCATAAAACAACTTAGAATCGAAATTATAAGTATTTAAAGCCTAATAAAACTAAGACCTCTTAATAGAAAACTAAACTAGCTCTCTCTTAACTTTAGATATGATCTCCCTATGTTATGGATCAAGTCCTATGTTTTATCTCTATTTAATACAAATTAAACTATTCTATTAAAAACATTAAACATTTAGACATGAAATTAGGGGTCAAAACATAACAAATATCTATTAAAAACACAAACCATTTGACCCATATCAAAAAACCTTCCCAATATCAAATTTCTCACAACTTTCTAACTCTCAATAGTAAACTTGGAAAGAATCTCACTTAAGATCAAAATGTTGTATTAAGAGGCCTTTAAACTCTTTGAATTGTATATAAAACTGTGCTAAAACATCTCTCATAAAAACCAATTCAAAATTGACCTAAACTTCACAACAATGGCCTTTCAATGCTTAAAATATTTGTATGATTGATTTCTCAAGACTTTTATGCATAAAACTAATGCAAAACATATATTTATAGATAAAATACCTCAAACTAGCTATTTGTTACTATTATGTAATATTATAATACATTAAATAATTTTTCCATTAAGAAATAGAAGTTAATGTATAAAGACTTGACATTAACAACCATTAAGATCAAGCAACAATAATACTGTTATAATACCACTATTAATGTATCATTTCATCATATCACAATAGTGCTATTGATCTTTTGGTAAAGTGTCATTATGCATATGAAAAAATACATCAAAACTTGACTAAAAAAATTTCCTAACTAACCCAAAGCTATTCTAACACTATAATACATTTTCTTTACATTAAAAATCTTCCCCAAAAATTCTTTAACTCATCAAGAGGATTCTTGAAAAAATATTTACTATATAAATTCCTCTTGATTACATATGCTATATGCATATATGAAGCCATCTATGCACTTACCTATGAATGAGCCTCGTTATCGACCAAAATGAACCAAGTAAGACTTACAATATAAACTAATAAGAATTATAACTTGATCTTTCAAACAGTTGAATCTTTATCATTTCATCATAAAATCCGAATTGATACTCCATAACTAAATTATTTTATACTTCAATTTTAATATCTATCTTTCAAAGTTTGAAAACACAATAAAAATATCAATACAAATATTGTTTAATCATCATTAATACAAGGTGAACCTCCCTTGGTTCAAAAATCCCTTTCCTCCCTTATGTTGATGATAAATCATGTGATATTACAAAGTACAAAACTACAAATGTTCATAAATCATTTCAAGAATACTCAATATTACGTAATCATCATGTAATCATATACTTGATGTTACAAACAATATGATTACTTCATTTTAGAATCAGTATCACAAATACAATTTCAAAAGCCATTCCAAAACATCAGCATTTCTCGTAAAAGTAAAATAAGCATCAAATTTTCTAAAGTGACTAACTCCCCTTAAATTTATCATAATCATGCAATAATTTTTAAAAAATCAGCTTCAACACATTTTAGCAAGCTTAAAACTTACTAACTCCCCTTAAGTTTGTGATCAACAACATTCCCCCCTAAATTCTTACATTGTAATAAACATTTAAAAATTTCTTCTACTCCCACTTATTAAAATATAATATCATACTTAACTCTCTTCTTTTTTAGAATCATAAAAAATTAAAAATAAGCATTCAAACATGTCAAAAGCATAGATAAAATCATCATATATCATAAAATTTACTTCATAAAGAACCCAAACATCATAAACATGAAGCAAGTATTAAAATCACAAAGAACTACCATCTATCATGGCTAACTCTCTCCAAATCATGCAAAATTTATCTTCATATGTAGGCTTAGTGAAAATGTCCACCAATTGATACATAGTATCAATAAATTCAAGGTCAATATCTCTATTTTGAATATGATGCCCAAAAAAATAATACCTAATCTCTATATACTTTGTCATATAGTTTTGAATAGGATTATTTGTTAAGAAAATCAAATGCACATTGTTGTACCTAATGGAAATTTTATTTCATTTATTATGTAAACCATAAAATTTGAGTGCACCAAGTATCAACGACTACATACTTTGTTTCCACCATAGACAATGAAACTAAATTTTTTTTCTACCAACAAGTATCGATGACTACATACTCTAGTTCCACCATAGACAATGCAACTGAATTTTATTTTCTAATAAATTAAGATACTAATGCATTACCTAAAAATTGACATGCATAAAATGTTCTCTCCTTATCTAATAAGCTATACGTATAATCCATATCTAAATTCACAACTAATTCTAAAAATGCATTCCTAGGATATCAAAATCCTAGGTTTCATGTACTGAACAAATACCTAAAGATGTGTTTAATAGTCATAGATGAGACTCTTTTGCATATAAACATAAATTACTCATAATATCAGGCCTACTCACAATTAAATACAAATTAATTACCAATTATACCTTGATTTTGTTTACATTAACTTCCTTTCCTCCTTATCTTTGTTCAATTTTGTGGATGTACTCATTGATATGACTATCAGTTTCACTTGATCCATTCCAAAGAGTTTGAGTAGTTCTTTCTTATACTTGGGTTGGTTGATGAAAATTCATTCCTTTATTTGCTTGATTTGAAGTCTAAGGAAGAATTTCAACTCGCATGTCATACTTATTTCAGATTTCCTACTCATACACTTTGCAAACTCATGACATAAAATCTCATTAATAGCACTAAATATGACATCATCCATATAAATTTGAAAAATCAACAAATTATCCTTTTCTTTCTTTATAAACAAATTAGTATAAGCTTTTCCTTTAATAAAATCATTTTAAGAATAAAATTACTCAATATATCATATCATGCTCTAGGTGTTTTACATGTGTTTATTGCATATTATGTTGTTTTTATTGTGTCTTAATATTTATTTTATGTCTTTTTGTTTAATATAATTTGAATTATTTTTTTTTGTTTAGTATTAATTTGGAGTAAGTTTTATTTATTGAAGTGTTTTTTATTTGTGTTTTATGTTTTTATTATGATTTAATTATTAATGATGGGCTAGAATTAAATTTTGTTGGTGTATTTATTTATTGTGTAGGTAAATTAAATTTTAAAACTTAAAGTTTAAATAAAAGAAAGAAAAAAAAAGAAAACATAGAGGACAACAAGCAAGAGGATTCAGGAGAGACAGCTTCAAGCCAAACATACCCTAGCTTCAAGAGTTCATCAAGTTTATGTTTTTTATTTTCATATTTATTTTATTTTTATTTTATTTTTATTTTTTTTATTTTATTATGTTTTATATTTTCATGAATATAAACTTGATGGAATTTATTTTTATGATTATGTGTAGCTAAAATATTTTTAGGATTTATTGTTTGAATTATTTAAGACCCTTTGGTTATTAATTTAATTTTTATAAATATTGGTGTTGTTTATTGTGCATAAACCCTACAACAAATCAAGAGAGTGAGTTGGGTAATTTGTGTTAGGTGTACAACGAGAGTTGATATTTAATATACTTATAGACAACAAGTTATTAATTTATTAGGAAGAGATTTCAATAAATTAATATACTGCCTATAGGATAGCTTCATATCTAGTTAAAGGTTTAGGAAAGGCTTTGCATATCGAGAGATCCCAAAGTTAATCCTAAATTTATTTAACTAGTGACATTCAATTGCACCTTAAGAGAGGGTAGCTAAAATATTAGGAAATCTTGGGCCAAATATAAATTAGATTAATTAACCAAAGGTAAACAAATAAGGATAACAACAAATCCTATGCTTAAAACTTAATTTTTCTCCGAATTTTCTGTTTGCTGTGTTTGCGATTGGTTGTGTTGCTCGCTCCTGCTCCCAATTCTGTCTGCATCTCATCTATTTATTTTTTATTATTTAATTTGCTTAAATCAATTTTTTGAACAAAGTGTAAATCAAATTCATAAGGTGTCTAGATACAATCCTCGTGGGATCGATATCTGTTCTTTACTACAAGTACGATTCGTATACTTGTGGTTTTGAGCATAAAACTCGTAGTAGTTTGTTTTTACGAATTACACTCAACAAGAACTATCTTATAGGCTTCAAAAGATCAAATATTTTCCATAAAACTTAATTTTCCACTTAAATAAGAGATGTACCCTTACTGTTCCATGACTAAAGTCATCACTATAAGACATCCAGTGACTTACCATCATAATCAAGGCCCAAGTCATGGCATTAGAAACTTTACTCCATTGGAATTTTCTATAGGAAGTTAATGTGCCTTGGGCCATAACCATGCAATAAGGTATGTGTTGTGTTCATCAATTAGATAACTTAAATATAGGGGGAAAAGTCTAGATGTTAGTCTAAGTGCACTTAACGAACAACTAATATAGGGGGGAAAAGTCTAGATGTCAGTCCACAGGGAAAAATCTACAATTATTAGGATAATTAGCGTACAATTGTCCAGTAAAATCCAATTGTTTTCTTAAAAATCCGAAAAGCACTAATTTATCCTAATCAATTTCAAACAATGTAAGAATGAATTCTAAGTTGGTTAAACCTAAAATTACGAAATTATGAAAATCAGCTAAGGAATTGGTTTTCAATGAATTAATTGAGCAATTACTAGTTTTGGAGATTGATTTAGAGTATCTTCACAATTTTAAGATAAAGTTATAGTTAATCCTAATTTGAAGTTTGGTCACGCATTAAATGAAATTAATAAGCTTTAGGGTCAAGAAATTAACTTCTAAAAATTTAATTTTAGAACTTAAACTCTCACAAATAATCAAGTTTTGATGATGCAATTATTAATTTGTGTTATTTATATTATTCCAACAACCTAAGTTGATTTCTTAAGTCTTAGATCATCTATTAATCTTTCTTAAGTGGCCAACCTAAAAATAGATTTTTTAGACCTTCGATAAACAAAAATTAGTCCCCTAAACATGAACAAAAGCTTATTTAATTCATTTACACACCCATCTTTAGTTGAAAATTGAATTACCCACACATATTAAATAAAGCACACAAAACATGCATCTTTAGCAGCATACTTTGATTAATCATAAATATAAGAGGTAAGTAATGAGTTTAGAGTAGGAAACAACCAAGAAAAGCTCCTAAATGATTTTTAGATTCTTTAGTTTGATCTTAGATCCACAACAACTCTAAATTGTCAAGCAAACCTCAAGAAAATCAAAGAGCATGAATATATAGAAGTTTTTAGAACATAACACTTTGATTAATTTGAAAAAAAAAGCAACACATAAAGAAATATGGGTTATAAAAAGCCCCTAATATGATTTCCAGGCTCAAATCAATGTCTTAACAATAAGTGTTAAAGCTTGCTAAAGCAAAAAAAAAACTTAGAATTAAAGATATAAGCGTTTAAAGGCTAAGGACTATAAGAATCCTAAGAAAAATCTAAGAAAGAATGAAAAAAAATTTCCAAATCTAATCTCTTTATATTATGGCATGTTCTCTATGTTTTTCCTCTCTTCAGAGGCCTAAAGACAACCTTCCCTACTCCCATTAGGCCAGGGAATTAATTTGAAGCATGCTCTAGCTGCAATTATGGAGATTTGGTGATTTTATCTTATTTGGGGCCTACTACAATAGGTTGACTAGGAGCGCCACAGTGGGCAGTGCAACCACCGTATATGTCCTGTTATAGCACACCTCTACGTGGGTTCTTAGGAGCTCTACATGGGTATCTCCAGACCTATATAAAGTTTTTGAAGAGTGCCTAATTTTCCATATTTTTGCTTCAATCTTCCATCTTGGTCAACCACCTATAAATTAAACATTATAAAACACAAAAGCATTTAAGCACTAAATTAGGGATAAAAATTCAATAAATAAACATGGAAAACTCATTCTATTTGACCTCTAATAAATCCCCTACACTTAAGTATTTTCCTGTCCTCAAGCAAGTAAATCACTCAATTTTCTCAAAATAATATACAATCATAGGAAATTAATCCAAGATTAATAGTATAATTATTAAAAATATTTTCTTAATCTTTCAAAACTAATGACTTATGGAAATGCTATATAATCAATTAACCACATCAATTCACAAATGTGCTTAAATCATTTCATTATTTTTCAATCTTGAACTTGAATAACAAAAATCAATTCCACGTGTAAAAAGAAAATATACTAATTTTAATGTATCAATTTTTGAACACTTTCACATCCTTTGTTTATTTAAAGACATAATTTAATTTAATTGGAGCTTTTAAAGCTTAGTTGAGAAGTCACTTGATATTTTTACACAAAAGTAAACATTTTTTCATGAACAACCCTTTGTTACTCAATTGAGTAACCTCATATCAACTAGCTATTAACATCGCTCAATAACTTCAAATTTATAAGCTTTTATATGGTTAAAAGTCAGTAGAGTGCCCACTTATTTATTATTTTTATTATTTTTTTCACATTAATTCTAGTTAGTTTTCATTTTTTCTTTTAAATTGTAAAATTATCTTAAAAGAAGTCTTAAAATTACTCAATAAGTTACATTTTATACATGAAATATCATTTTGATCATTAGGTATCTTCTATCTAAAGTGTGAAATGAGTTAAAAGCATGTAGTCATTAATAGTCATAATTAACCATATAACATTTCAAATTATTAAAATAATTGAATTCAAAAGAAGACATTTTCAATAATAAGCATCAAAATTGAAAAAAAATTTCATAAATTATAGACTATTAAGAGAAAATTGATAAAATGAGATGCTATAAAATAACAAAAACTCAAGTGTGCTAATTTATTAGATCCCTCCCACACACTTAAATAAAATAGTGTTCTCCCTATTTAGAAGAAATATAAGGCACAAAAGTGAAAGGTATAAAGGATAAGAGTACACCCGTTTGAAAAAGTTAGAAGCATGTAGAATCCATTGAATCAATGTAGCAACTGAAATCATTTAAAAAATATAAACCACAAGAGATCGAGAAATAAATGAAAATATGCTCCAATATCATAAATATGTGATTAGTTACATATGAGGAGTGAGAATACAGTTGAAAGAAAATAATCAAGTCTAAAATAAAAAAGAAATACAACCTGAACTACGAAACATAATGAAAATGAGTACCTGAAAACAACAAAACATAAAAAATTTAAAAATAAATAATAAAAGAAAATATCCTAAGGAAAAATGCAAGAATAATCCAAAAGCAACTAGAAACTGAGACAATCCTAATCTCGAGCTTGCTAATCCTTCTCGATTCGTTCAAATTGAAGCTTTGTATGTTTAATATGCTTACGAACTTTTTCACGAAGCTCTGAGATTTAAAATAGATGTGAGTCTACAACCTCAATAGTTTGGTCCTAAGGTCAGGTTGAGGAATATTCATGGGAGGAGAAGCCTTGAAAATAGGTGAAGTTGGACACGGTGGATGGACATTTGGTGCAGCCTCAAAAGAATCTTCACCCATGACCTTCTCGAGTGTTGCTGGACGGATATTAGGAATAATAGGATTAGGTGTCTCACGCTCCTACAGTATTTACCATTATCCTCTATCATGAGTATATTTCCACAGCTTGAGTGTGGCAACTTTTATTTGAGTTTCATTTACTTTATCCTCGGGTGCTTTAGAATTAAGTGGAACTCCCACTCCCTGGAAGATCCAAGTTAAAAGGCAAGGAAAATAGAAGTTTTTGCTTAGCTTCTGCATCTTAATCACATTGCTCATGGAAATAATGATGAACCCAACCAATGGTAAACTTCTAATGACATTTAATCCATGTAACATCTTAGATAAATGATATTAATCTCTAAACCTCACCTCATGAAGTCCAATTGCCTTAGGTACGAGATTAGCACTTAATAGTGCTACAATGATGCACTCCTGAACCCCTAAAGTTGTAATAGTAAAGGCTTGAGGGATTTCCCTAACTAACCCTAAGGTATCTCATATTGTAGTAAAGGAAGGGCTAAGATAGAAAAGGATTGAATCTCCATGAAAAAAATCCCTGGATCGTACGTACACATCTCCCTTACCTAAAACTCCTAAGAAATCGGAAAGAAAAGCACGAGTGAGGTAAATAGGAGTACCTCAAACAAGGCTCTGTATCTCTATAGTGTCATCCTTATCCTTCTCTTCAATGTTAGTGAAGAACTCATAAACTAATGTTGGATAAAATGGTCATACAAAGGTAAGCACTGGCTCCCAGCTCAAAACTCTAAAAGTGTTGGAGACATTAAACTCAACCTCTAATTATGGATGGATTGAACGATCTATGATAAATTCATTAGTTCTGTGAGAGTGGAACCAATCAATATTCTCTTGGGTAGTAAATCGATTAGCATCAAAAGTGGACCTCTTGAGGGAAGGCTCCCTTATGGATGTCTTGGGTGCCATCTAATTAAAAATTATGAAGGAAAATGATCAACATATAAACAAAAGTACCCTTAGATGCACAGTATATTCTGATCATCCTCGTCAAAATATTCTTTGGCCACCGAAAAATTCTTTTTTCAATGGACAGAATGATTTGATGTAAAACTTGTAGCAATGGAAACCTCTTGTTGAATGGAGTATAGTGATATTATAATTTTGATAAAAAAACCCAATGAAATGATAGAAAAATGAAAAATAATATGAGTGGGTAGTTTTTATTAGGAAGGTGAAAATGGAAGATTTGTGATGATTTGAGGATGGAAAAGTGTGTAGGATGTGAAATAATGAAGGAAAACGGTGAAAAGATGGAGTTTGGAGCAAAAAATAAAAAAATAGAGGTGTTCGAAGTTAGGTGGAAATTTTGCAGTGGTTCTAGTAAGAAAATAATGAGCAGTAAAAGTTTTTAGGGTTTTTAAACATTTAAAATCAAAACTACATCTTTTCTAGCTATTTGCAAAGTTTATAACGGTTGAAAAAGACTTATACGGTGGTTAGAGATCACTGTAATGGGTCACCATAATGATCTCTTAAAAGCATTCTTCTACTTAGGTTAAGCAGAACTCAACAGTGGTCAATCCAGACCACTATAAAGGTTCTGTTTGACTCTTTCCAATTGAAATCAACCATAAAAATTCATCCAATTCTTCCTAAATCAAGTTCCAACAAAATTAAGGAGATTTTTCATCAAATTTTCTCTATAATTGAAATTTTAAATCCCAAAAAAATCAAAGAAATCACACCAAATCAAAGGAAATAATAAGGAAACCACATTAAACGTAAATAAAACATACTTAAAAGACATTAAGACACAAAATAAAATAAAAACACACACAAATATCTATCTAATAAGGAGAATCCCTAGTTTAGAGAGGATCAAAAAGTGATAAAGTCTCATTAGACTCCTTAACTGAACTAGGAACATAAAACTTAGCCCTTTTCCCATTCACTTTGAAATTTGAGTGACCATTGGTTACTTCTATTGTTTCGAATAGATAAACTTTGGTCACTTCATATAGGCCTATCTATCTTGATCTCAATTTTCTAGGAAAAAACTTTAATCATGAATTATAAACCAAGAATTTGTCACCAACCTTAATCTCCTTCTGAATGATATGCTTATAATGCCTTTTTTGACTTGCTCTTCATACAACTTAGAGTTTTCATAAGCATTAAGATGAAACTTATCCAACTTATTCAACTGTAATAGCCACTCTTTTTCGTTTTCCTTGAGTTAAAATTCAGAAAATTAATGGCCCAATATGCGCAATCCTCCAACTCCACAGGTAAGTGACAAGATTTTCCATAAACCAACTTATAAGGAGACATTCTTATGGGTGTCTTGAAAGCAGCTCAATAAACCTACAAAACATTATCCAATTTCATCGACCAATCCTTTCCTGAGGAGCTAATGGTCTTTCCCAAAATTCTCTTAATCTCTCAATTAGAAATCTCAATCTGCCCACTATTCTAAGTATAATAAGGTGTAGCAACCTTATAGGTAACATTATATTTAGTCAAAAGGGAATTAAATTGTTTATTGCAAAAGTGTGATCCCCCAACACTTATGATCACTCTCAGCGTACAAAATCTTGTAAAACTCTTCTTCTTTAAAAAGTAAACTACATCTATCGAATCATTAGTCGGAATAGCAATTGCTTCCATTTATTTACTAATGTAATTAATAGCCATCAAGATGTATTGGTCAGAGTATGATATAGGGAAGGATCCCATAAATTTTGTTGAACTAAGGGAGGTTTTACCTTATTTTAACGATGAAAAAACAAACCTTATTATTAATGTTTGTGCTTTAAGTATGTTGAAAGTCAAATATGGACAAAGTTTGATATAGGTTTATTATGTGTTTTTTACTATAAAAATTTCTTAATTTCTTTGGGTGATTTAAGAGGCTTGTATATGCTCATTTATACATATATAACTTAGAAAATACATACAAGTGCATAATCAAGGGGATTTGTGTATTTGATATGATTGTATGTGGAAAATCCTTTTGATGTGTGATTTGATAAGAATATATGAATGAATAAGGTTATCTAATTATTATGACTTAGAAATTTTAAAGAACTAAAGTAGTTTTAAGTATAAAATATTTTGGGTTAGATTAACATTTTTTATTTTTATTTAGAGTGGTTTGTGGTTAAGATTAAGTTGTTTTTGGGCCGAAAGGTTCTTAATTAATATAGATCGATCAACCAAATGTGTAGTTTGGTTGAATGAATGTTATTGGAAGAGAGGAAGGTCCACCAAACCTATCTATTGGTCAACTAAAGGTTATAAAAACATCGTAGTATTTAAGGAACAGTTATATTTCACAATGGTAATTTTATTAAAGACTCATAATCCTAAGGATCTGTTGAACAATGGTTGTGTTGAGTAACTTTATGTATAAATAGTTTGTTTTCATGTGGTTTTATGAGAAATTTTTTTATCAAGAAACATATTAGACTTATCCTTGAAGTGCTCTTGAGTTTAATGTAGAAAAATTCTTGTGCTCATTGTGTGATGTAGTTTTGTGTGAGGCATCTTAAGCTTTGTTTTTGTGCATTCATTTTACTAGCCACTTCTATACACCAAATAAGATTGAGTGAAACCTTCTTTCTCTATTGTATTGGTCTTGTGAGAATTGAGAGGTTATTCTTTAGCCTAAGGAAAAAGAATTGAGTTAAAGGTTATCCTTACGCTTTAAAAAGGATTGTAAGATTAAACGTTGTACTTTTTTGTTGAAATAATACAATCATCTCAACAGTGGTGTTAGGAACTAGACATAAAGGCAAGTGAACCACCCTAAATTAGTATAAATCATGTGTATCTTTCTTTCCTTTCTCTTTATTTTTATGCACTTATCTTATTTTCTTTTATTTTGTGTTGATTGATTATTTTGGTGAATTAGAATTGGGTCTTAACTTCCACATCTTATTAAACTTGATTTTTTTTTAAATGAAACTTTTAAAACCTAATTCTCCCCTCTCTTAGGTACCATATCAACTTAACAGTTGGTATTAAAAAGTAAGTCTCACATTGCTTCAATTCCAATGAATAGTGAGTGAAGATCATATGACACAAATGATGAATAACTTTGCCTCCTCATCTAGTTTAGGAGGCCAAACACTTATAGAGCACCTTAGTTTTATGAAAACAATTATTTATATTGGAAGACTAGGATGAGACATTACTTATGAAGTTAAAGTGTATATTTAAGGCTTGTTGTTTCACAAAATACCACTTTGCCTTCCAAACTCATAAGAAATGAAATTGTGCTTATATAAGATAATGAGTTAAGTACTGAAGAAAAAAAAATTAGCCTCCTTCGATAATAAAGCCATGCATATTTTGTTTTCTGCTATAAGTATAGAGGGGTTTAATAGAATTTTTACATGTGAATCTACTTATGATAGATGGCATACTTTAAAGATTACTCATGAAGATACAAGCCAAGTAAAAGATACAAAAATAAGCACGCTCACTCATCAATTTGAACTTTTTCAAATGACGCATGATGAAAACATCTCTACTAGGTGTGCTTGTTTTAATAATATCATTAGTACCTTAAAAGGTATTGGTAAGACCTATTCAAATGTTGAGCTGGCTAGGAAAATCTTAAGGTCTCTACCAAATTCATGGGAGCTTAAAGAAATAGAAATTCAAAAAGCAAAACACCTCAACGTTTTATGCTTTGATGATCTCATTAGATCATTATTTACACATTAAATGGTATTAATAGACATGCATGAATAGGTTACACCCAAAAGGAAAAACGTAGCTTTCAAAGCTACTCGAAAGGTTGAAAGCAAGAATGAAGAATCATTATATGGAAGCGAAGGAAAAGAATCTATCGCACTCATTACAAAAGGCTTAAGAAATCTTACACTAAGAAAGGCTCCAGTCCGTAAGAGAGAAGGTAAGTATCCATATCAAAATAAATTTTTTAACGTGACTTGCTTCGAATGTGGTAAAAAAATTCATTTGAAGTTGCATTGCCCATACCTCTAAAAAGACGAAAAGAAGAAAAAGAAAGAAAGGAAAGAAAATAACTATTTTAGGAAAAAGGCTTTAAAAGCCGTAATGGAGTGAATCAAGTGACTCTGAAAGGAAAGAAGTTGCAAAAATGTGTTTCATAGCTCATAACTAGGTAAGTATTTCTCACTCGAATGATAAATATGAAGTTGAATATACGTATAAAGAACTCCTAGAATTCATAGAAGATTTAACTAAGAAAAAAGAAGAAATTGCATAATAAAAATGAGGAATCCATGAAAATAATTGATGAATATATAGTAAAAAATTAAGAATTTAGAAAATATCTAGATTCAATTAACAAAGATAACGATAAACTGGTAAATGAAAATATTACCTTAAATAAAGAAGTAGAATCCTTAAAGGATTCACTTCCAAAATTTACTAAGGGAAAAGCAAAATTGGAAACCACGCTAAGTGCTAAAAAATTTTGTAATGATAAACATAATCAAGCTAATCATTAAAACCACAATTCAACTCCTATATGTCTATATGCACATGATCATGCAAATATGAGAGCCCTTTTCAAGCATTGATTAAGATCAAGTTTAGGACACTTACACTTTAAGCTCCTTTCCTAAACTCTTTCTAAACTACTTGATCTTCAAACTTCTCTTGATCTTCAAGCTTGATCATCACTTGAACTTTATCATTTAATCTTTGATCTTCAAGCTCTTGATCATCTAATGCTTGAGCTCTTTATTATCTTTAAGATGGCTCTTCTACCTTAGGTTCCATCAACCTATCTTATAAAGCATCAAAGAATTAAACATTAGTCATGATAATGTTTTGTCATAATCAAAACACATGATTATAATCACCTTGATTCAACAGAAATGATAACAGATAATTAAGATGGAGGTCACAAAAATGTATACTTCAAATTCAAAAGAAGAGGCTTCAACTCCAGAGTTGGTGATTCTTTAATAATGGCCTTAGAAAGGATTGAACTGGCCTATCTAAAGGCCCAAACCTTCTAGATTGAATCCAACTCGATGTCTCCTTTCCCACTTCTAACTTTTCCATAACTTCTTTAACTTCACCTTCCTCTACTTCTTGAAAACAAGAATGGACTAAAGCCTTCTGCAATGGATCTGAAAAAAGATACTTGAATGGATAACTTGGAGTAGAGTGAACTTCAATGAAGTTGTATGAATCAAGGGTGGAAGGATGCTTCATTGCCTAAAAACATTAAACTTAATCTCTTCATCTTGAAGTCTGAGAATGAGCTTTCCTCCATACACATCAATCAGTGCCTTGGTAGTAGCCATGAATAGCCTTCCTAAGATAATAGACACTATACTATCTTATTAAATATCTAAAACCAAGAAATCCACAGGAAAAATGAATTTATCAACTTTCTCCAAAAAATCCTTGATGATTCCTCTTGGATAGGTGACTGATCTATCTGCCAATTGCAATGAGACAGTAGTGAGTTTAGGTTCTTCTAATCCTAACTTCTTGAAAATGGATAAGGGCATAAGGATTAATACTTACTCTAAGATCCATTAAAACGCTATCAATTTGTAAGCTACCAATTGTACAAGGAATGGTCAAATTACCAGGGTTCTTGAGCTTTGGAGGTAACTTTCTGCTATTGAGCTTAACTGTCTCATTTTATTCCAGTCTTCTCTGCTTACACAGGATTTCCTTTAGAAACTTTGCATATAAAGACATTTGAGCAATTGTCTCATCAAGTGGGATATTGAAATGAAGCTTCTTAAACATCTCCAAGAATTTTCCAAATTGCTTATCTAAGTGCGTATTCTTCAACTTGAGGGTATGGTATCCTAGGCTTGTATGGTTGCACATTCGGATCAGCAAAAAACCTAAGTGGCTTATCTGAACTTGTACCCCGATCTTCCTTTTCTTTCTTCTTTTCTTCTTCTTTAGCTCTCTCTCTTTTGTCATGTTTTCTTTGGATTCTATCTTCTTCTTCACTCTCCACCATCACTTGCTTACCTTTCTCTTCTAACTTTCTCCTTTCACTTTCAACCTCTTTTCCACTCCTTAAAGTAATTGCCTTGGCATGCTCTTTAGGATTGGATTCGGTTATGCTAAGAAGCATGCCAAGAAGCCTCTCTTGTAAGAGTTAAGCAATCTAACCAACTTGTGTCTCCAAATTCTTAATTGATGCCTCATGGTTTTGCACTATAGACCCATTAGATTACAAATATTTAAGAACTGTCTCTTCAAAACTAGGTGACTCTCTTTGAGGTTGGTTGGTTCTAAAGGTAGGTAAAGGTGCTCTTTGAGCATTGGCTAAAATTTATTGGGGTAGTTGCAGGTAGTTTTGGTTATTTCTCTATAAAAAGTTAGGATAATTTCTCTAACCGGGATTATAAGTGTTGGAAAAAGGGTTACCTCTTTGCCTATTTAAATTGATAACAAATAAGGCTTGTTCTAGTTCTCGTGCAAAAGGAATTCCTTCTTGACACCTTAATGATGTATGGGAGGTACTACCACAGATATCACATTCAACTTTAGGAGAACTACTACCAAATCCACTCATTAGACTATCCAACTTCTTGTTCAGTACTTCCATCTGAGCTACAAGAACTACTGTGCCATTAATTGCGTGAATATCATGTGGCTTCCTTAGATGGTGCTTAAAATTATACTAAAAACTATTTGTCACCATATCCTTAATCAGATTGTAGGAGTTAGTCGCAATCTTGGGCATTAGATTGCCTCTAACCGCGGCATCAATGATTTTACGAGTTGAAAGTGTCAATCAAGTTTAAAAGATGAAGACTTGCTGCCATGTGTTAAATCCATAAATTGGACAATTTGCAAGCATCTCCCTAAACTGTTATCATGCCTCGTATAGAATTTCATTTTCATACTACATGAATGAACTAATCTCATACTTCAATTTTTCTATCTTTGCAGGTGGGAAAAATTGAGTAAGGAACAACTTCATTAATTCATCCCATGTAGTAATGGAATCATATTGAAGTTCTGACAACCAAGCTTTTGCCTTATCTCTAATAGACAAAGGAAAAAGCCTAAATTTAATTGCATGATCAGAGACCACATTGCTGTTGAAAAGATAAAAAATGTCAAGAAAGTTCTACAAATTTTAATTGCGATCTTCTAAAACTGAACCTCCAATTTATCAGGACCTACTTATTGAGATGATACTATATAGGATTTCAAAGTTATTTGCATTAACTCTAGGCGGAACAATGCTAGCCATAGATCTACCTCTGTTCCTTAAAGCTAAGTTCATCATGGTTGGTTCTTTATTTTCTACTTGAGGTCCTACAACTACAGGTTCCTCAAGGTCCATCTCTACAAGTCCCGATTCAATGTCACTTGAAGTTCCTAATTTTAAAGGATCGGACGTGGATGTGCGAGTTTCTTTCTTTTTTTTTTCTTTAACGTATGCTCAAGTTCTGGATCTAAGTCTACTAGCTCATGATTGTGTCTCTGAGTATGCATATAAATTTAAATAGAAAACTACTAATCATGACAAATAAAATCAGTAAAAAGACAATAAAAGCATGCCACCTAAAATAAATAGAAAATAAATGCGAAAAAATTCAGAAAATTTATAAAAACAATCTTTACAAATCTTAAAGTAATTGAAATTAATTTTTCTAATATTAAGGCTATAATCCCCGATAACGGCGTCAAAAACTTGTTATGATAGTTAGGTGACTTAGAAAATTTTAACGATTTTGAAATGATTTTACTTTAAAAACCAATGCAATATAGGCAAGTGCACCTATCATAAAAGTAATAAAGTAGAATAAATTTAAGACTCCAGACGTCAATCCCATGGTGAAAAGGCTTAATTACTAGGTTGATTATATTGCAATTATTTAGGAAATCTAAACAATTTGATTCAAACCTTAAAATTGCAAAATGAGCCTAACTTGGCTTAAACACTTCAAACTTGATTTTTAATTGCTTCTGAAAATTTTTTAAAAATTTCAAATATGAAAATTAGCTAAGGATTAGGTTATTTGTGATTTAATTGAGCTTTAAACACATTTCAGGGCTAGTTAGAGTTCCTTCACAAAATCAAAATAAAGCTATGGTGAAGACTTTGTTTTTTCTCTATTAAACCTTGTTTAAAGTTTTATTATGATTCAAATCAAGTAAATAGGCTTTAATTTCAAGAAGGTTAGTTCTAGAATTTTAATCTCAGATCTCTAACCCTCATAAAAAATCTAGGTTTGGTTATTCAAAGATTAATTTGTGTTGATTATCGATTTTTTTAACAAATTAGGATGATTTCTCAAGCTTAACTTGTCTTAAACTCTAATCTTAGATGGCTAGCCCAAAATCAGATCTTTTAAACCTTAAACAAACAAAACTAAAACCCTATATCATGTCTTTAAGCTGTCTTAAATCATACAAACACCAATCCTTAGCAATAAAATCGATTTAGCCGCACATTTTAATAAAAAGCATACAAGATATACACTTTAAACAAAATGCTTTGATAGATCCGAAAATATGAGCTATAAAATAAAGCTTAGAGGTTACTAAAGTATCCAAGAAAGACTTCTGGATGTTTCTTGAACTTCCAACTTGATTCTAGACTCTAACAAAGCTCTATTTCATCAAGATCTTGTAGAAAAATCAAAGGAAATTTATGGATATGAGCAAAAGAATATGAACATTGATTAATCTAAAAAATAAAGAAAAATAGGTGATAATCTGAGTTAATAAACCTCCTTAGATGATTCCTAGATTCAAATATGAGTCTTAACAACAAGCTCCAATGTTTAGAAAATAATAAATCAACATACAATACGAATATAAAGTGTTTAAAGCCTATATGTTACTGAGAACAAGGAAGAGAGAAGCAAGAGTGTCTCTCTCTCTTTCATATTTGTTTTTGCTTGATTTTAGTAAATTTGAGTTGTTTTTTTGTTTTTCCAGTTTCAACAACCTCCTACATGTCCTAAAATACAACAACATTGATGGAAAGCATGCTAAAGCCATATTTTTGGAGATTTGAGGTTGATATTGTTGACTGCCTCCATCAATGGCACTTGTAGCCTGCCATTGATGAATGGATGCTGAACTCATCAACGGCACCATGCTCATCCATCAACGTGACCCTGGAAGGGTGCCATTGATGGTCTAGAATAAGGAATTGTCTTCCAATTTTTGCTCCAATCTCCATTTTTAAAGCTCCATGATGCTAATTAAACATAAAAATACAGAAATTTAATATTTAAGCACTAAATTAGGGGCCATAATTCAATAATTAGCCATTAAAACTCAATCAATTTCACCCGTAACATAGATAATGATGAAATATGTCCTGATAGAAGATTGAAAGGGGTAAAAAGTTGTAAAGGCCAGTGCCAGGGCCATGACCTTGGCCTTGCTCATGATTTCAAGGTAAGAAAATCTCACAGCTAGAGCCTTGATAGCCCTGGTGATCCTTTATATGCATATAACCTAAATTAAGTTATTTTAGACATATTTCTTGCCTTTTGAAACTCCATGCAGCTGCCAAAGAAAAAAATCAAGTTTTAATCCATCTTCTATGGGTTTTACATAACATTAAAGGTGCAAGAAGGGCCAAACACATCAAATTAAAGATCAAAGATAGGATTTCAAGCAAGGATCATTAAGGAGTCAAGAAAATCAATGCATAAAAACATGAGTTTCTATTTGTCCTTTCTCCTAATGATTGTTTTTATGATTTTTAAAATGTATTGGAACAAATTTTTTCATAGGGATTAGGGTGTTATAAACTACGGGATATAGTAATTATTTTATTAATTTAACATTGGATTTACATATTATGTTGGATTTGCTTATGGATTTAATGACATTGGCCTTTTAATTGTTATGCAAATATAAACTTCAATTCCAATGGTAAGATTACGTACGATTGATTGAGAAATTGACAGTATATTTTAGATCAGTCCATAAGCAATGCATCTTTCATGGAGATATAGAGATAGGTTTACTAAGATGCTTAGATTAGGTGTGAAATTGATCAAAATAACATGTTCCATAAAACATATTAATGCATTCAATTGATAGATTAAGATAGAGAGAACTCTTGCTTAGTTTAACAAATTGAATTGAGTTACATAACTCAAAAGAGTGTGTGATTTTGTTTAGGGAACCTATGGTCCAATTAATATTGGAAAAAAAGCTGAATCAAGGCTAAACAATCAATATAATTACACACTAAAAAATGTCAAAATCACCTCTAAACATTGAAGAAACTTTCATTGTACCCCTTGTTGATCTAAACAATGCCACATTAGATGCCATGTTAGATCTCTACTAGCTTAAATTCCAAGTCAAATGCCATGATATCTCTACTAGCTCAAACGCCACATTAACCCTCTATTAGTGACTTGGATAAAAGTTAATAATGAGTTGCATGGTGAAAGTCTCCTTAAATTTAAGGAGTATTTTATAGTTTTCAAAGTATAAGGGGTAAAGTGAAAAGTGGCTAATTCACATTGGGATGGATGTAATTTATTGAACTAAGGGAAGTTTGGATGATGACAAACTAATTTTATAATAATTGTTACAGTCTAACTATATTACGATTTTTTGACCAATCAAATCTTAAACCAATCAAGGACAAGCACACCTAAACAACAAGTACTATAAAATGATATGAAATAGAGTATATTCTCCTTAGGAATCTGAGCATAATGGTAAATCAATTAATTTTAATTATCTAGACGAATCCAAATTGATTAATTAATAAAATTAAAGAACTAAAATAAAAAGAAATAATTTTCAATCTAAACATAGGCTAATGAATTAGGAGTCTAACAATTGATAAATTTACTAGGGCCTCAAATTTCAATGGGTTAAACCAACAAGAACCAATTTGTTGGATAGATTTAAGGCATTCATCATTGAAATAAGATATAAAGATCAGTCATGGAAATATCTTTTCTCTTTTAAATTCAATTCATCTATTTGGTCTAACAAATAAATTGGAATAAAAGACATGAATTATAAGACGCTTAAACCTAAGTTCTTTATATCTAAGAACCCTTACAAAAGACTTTAGAGTCGTTCAACCCCTAATTCAAATTGTGTCTCCTAAATCAGTTAACACCTAAATTCAATTAGGCCACCTAATTAATCTTCTAATAATTAAAAGCCCGTAGTCATGAGCCTTTTAATCATTTAAAAATCTAACTAAGATGGCCAATCAAAGCAAGATTAGATTAAGCACTTTAACTAGGAAAAAATCTCCTAAACATACAAAACCCATTTAATCCTAACCATAATTAATCAAATTAAGCACATATAATCAGTGAAAAGTAAAAGTTAAATGACGTTGTTAATGAGCTTAAAGAATCGCTATTAATATTTGGAACCCGAGCTTCAACGATATTTGAATAGGCCAACAATGGCATCGTTGAAGGACTTGACAAACTACTGTTGATGGTCTTGTAGGTGCAACATTCTTGCTCCTTTTTGCTACAATTTCAATCCATAAACTCCAAAATCATCTTAAACCTAAAACTTAACAAAAATAACATATGTGTAATATGAATGTATGATTTTAATGTGTAAAAATAATGCATATCATGTCTTAAAAATTATATAATTTACCCATTAATAAAACCCCCACACTTGAACTATTGCTTGCCCTTAGGCAACTATTTATACACCCCCTTAGAATAAGATCAAAAGTAGTCAAAAGCTAATTGAGATACTAAAATACAAATCCATGCAATGAATATCGCACATATCTCATAATTCCATCATAACTAAGACATGACTCAAAAAACATATAAACACATTTTTAGTCAAAACAACCTTATATATGCAATATCAAGCATCCAATTATTTCTATACAAGTTTTCATATAAACTTGTTCAAAGGCAACTTATTTTTATTTTTCTTTTTTTAATAAATGGAGCACTAGAGGCTTGATTGAGAGGTCATTTAATCTTTTGACATGAAAAGTGAACACCCTATCATAAAGCCTACTGATTACTCAACTAAGTCCACTTCCATTAATTGGCTACTAACATCACTCTTTAACTTCAACCATTTTTGTTAATATGAAGCTAGCAGAGTGAATTCATTTATGCTCTCTTATTCAAAACACTTTTTTTTATTTTAACCCAAAAAATTCATCTAAACAAACACCTCATTCCAAACTTGCATATATATATATATATATATTGTCTTTAGAAACCTAACATTACATACAAGCGTCTCCAAACACATACAATCACATAAAATGAAAATAAATGTTAGAAGTTAATCAAGAGTCATTCAACATTGACCACATCAACTAAATCAACTGCATTAAAGTAAATAAATTATTATTCAACTAACTTTTAAAGTTATTCTAAATAAGACGTCTAAAATAATCACTTTCAAGCTCACAATAATTAAAGTGGAGATAAAGATCTATTCCCTTTCCCCTTGATTCCCCCACACTATCATAAGTAACAGTAAAGGGAAGAGAATGGGGAAAAGAAACTCCCCTAAATGTGTTCATTGTTAGTTTACAAGCCATCCTTACCAATAAAAAGATCAGAGATCTAGTTATTAAAGAAGAGGGAAAGTAAAGAGACAATAAAAAGCACAAACTAAATTGAAAAAATAGAAATTAAATTTATGATCTATGATAAAGCATATAATTAAACTTAAATAATTAGGTTACCCCCTAATAAGCGCTTCTTTAAGGTCTTTAGTTAGACTTTAATGTTATAGTATAATGATTCTCTTCCTAGGTCTAGACCTTTGGCCTAATTTCTCATTTCCAGGATGACTTACTAATAATGTATAAGCTTTTGCACCTACCAGCAATTTTCCCTCCATAACTCCAATTGCTTGTGTAACTCTAATTGCTTGTTTAAGGTACCCTAACAAATGATTTTGGGATCCAATCTTCTATATGTAATCAAAAATTGTGATACTAGTGAAATAATTTAACATAGGTACCTGTTTATCGACTATGAAGGCCACAACATCAATAGCTTTTGCTTCTTCCATAGGTAGCTTGCTAATTAGCTCCTCACCACTTATAAATGAATTTTTTACAACTTGATCACTTGGCTTCACTTATAAAATTCTAGATATACTTTCTTGCTCATGTTCTCCGTGTAATCCAACTAATTGTCCCATATGGATAACCAAATTATAGAAGGAAGCTTCTAGAATGCTTAGCCAAGCCTTCATAGATTCATGATATGAAGTTACTAATCAGTGCTTCAAATCTTGACTCCTCTTCTTATTGAATTGATTACTCCACTTGCAGTGTTAAGTTAGAAGTAGAGGCCTCGACACCTTATAATCGAGCTTCTGATATGGATATCGCATTCTCTAATAACTCTCTCAGTCTTAACTTTTATTCTTGCTATAAATAATAGCTCAAAGGAGGTGGATCAAAGTAAGCCTAACCAGAGGAATAATTTGGATAATGTATCAATTTATATCTGTAGGTGTCATTTTTGTAGTACCCATAAGCCATCCACTCAACTCTTCCTCCGTCAATTGAGGACATATGGCCATCATACCACTAGTATTCTATATAGTCTTATATATTCATGTTGATGCCTACTTGTGATTACAAAGAAAAAAACCACATGTATGATCCAAAACTTTAAAAAAATGATAAAGAAAGAAAACAAAAGCAACAAAATAATGTCTAGGCTAATCAACACCAATATGCCTAACATTAACAACTAGATTTCATGGCAATGGTGCAAAAAATTATTGTTGTATAACTATACTATAATTTTGACCAATCTAATCCTAGACCAATAAAAAGCAAGCACACCTTATCAAAAAGTAGTACAAAATTATAAGAAATGGATTATCATCTTCCGACGAAGCTAAGCGTAATACTAAGTCAATTAATGTTAATTATCTTGATGGATCCAATTTGATTGATTAATAAAAATAAAAAACGATTTCACTAAAATAAAAGAAATAATTTTCAATCTAAATACAAGCTAATGAATTAAAATTTTAACAAATGATAAATTAACTAGGGCCTCAGATTTCAATGCATTAGATAAACAAGAATCACTTTGTTGGATATATTTAAAGCATTCATCACTAAAACAAGATATAATCATTGGTTATGGAAATATCTTTTCTCTTTTAAGCTTAACTCATCTATTTGGTATAATGAATAAATTAGAATAAAAGGCATGAATCACAAGATGCTTAAACCTAAATTTATTAGATCTAAGAATCCTCATAAAAGACTTTAGAGTCGGTCAACACCTAAATTCAATTGTGTCACATAATTAATCTTCCATCAATTAAAGGCCCATAATCCTGGGTCCTTTAATGATATAAAAGTTTAACTAAGATGGCCAATCAAAGAAAGACTAAATTAATATCAATTTAACCCTAATTCAATGCTTAAATGTTAAATTTATATCTTATTATGTTTAATTTGCATGATGGAGCTTGATGATGAAGATTGGAGCAAAAAGGAGAAGAATTCACCTTAAATCAGTCCATCAATGGCACCCTTATAAGGTCACTTTAAAGGATGAATAGCCCATCATTATAGAGGCAACATTCGACTCATAACGGCACCTTGTAGCCCGCTGTTGTACATCGGTGCAGCTCGCCGTTATAAGATCAGTCAATAATATGAACTCCATATCTCCATAATTACGGTTGAAGCACGTGTTGATCTTATCTCCTTTGTCAGCTAGCAGATGTGGGAGGCTGAAGAGTCTGCATACAAGAAAGAAAAAACATAGAAACATGTAACTAGCCTAAGCAGATGCAGATCTAACCTTAGATAGAGAAGCTCTAGCTTCTCTCTTAGATTTTCTTAAATGTTCTAGGTTCAAACACTTGTAATTCGAGTTATATTGTGTATTTTGAGTTGCTGTTTGTTGGAGATTGAAGTTAAGACGTGTATATGAGTTTATAAACCATCATAAGGGGTTTTCTAAATCAACTTATTTCTTATTTTCTCCTAATTTTCAGATTAATCAAAGTTCATGTTCTTATGTGTATATTTTTGAATGTTCTTTGATTATCTTGCAATATCTTATGGATTTCAAAGCTGTGTTGATTTCCAGATCAAGTTAAGAAGATCAAGACTTGTCCAGAAGCTTTCTAAACA
>JAOXYD010068438.1:0-12726 GCA_028565735.1 Pinacopodium congolense | reverse complement strand
TTACATAACAGCAATTATAGACATGTTGATGATTGACAAAAAAAAATTCATACCTTTGCTTTTTACCAAAGACCAAAAGATAACTTGTAGAACATATACAACCTTCTTTGAGACATGCCATACTATTCTAATTTAACAAAAAAACAAAAGACTACTTGTAGGACATGTATAACCTCCTTTAAGTCCCAATGTTATTTGCTAACTGTGATGGTTTCATTACAACATTTGCTTGAGACAAGATTGGCATCTCCACCTATAAGAACATGTAAACAAGATTTAACGTGTAAAATAATATTATATGCACAACCTATGATTTGTATATAAAAAAGTTGACATTGAAGCCTGCTTAAAGGTGCTTCCATGATAAGTTCTAGAAGATCCCTTCTTGCATGTTCTTAAGTTGTGACCGATTCCTTTGCATTTTTTGCATTTGACATGACCGCTAATTTTGGTTGTGATTACTTTTGTCACTTCACCAGCTTCCTTCTGCCTTTTTTTCTTCAGGCATACCGGACTTTTCTTGAACACTTGAAGTTTTATGGAATAGCCATGTTCCTCACCTAGTGTGGGCAAAAAATCTTCACCTAAAACTGGGTTAATGGCATTCCAGTAGCAACGCATGTAGGAGTCCTTACTGTAGTATTCATGCATATATTGCTCCGGACCATCTCTCTCCATAAGTATTGCTGAGATGACATGATTGCAAGGATCCCAGTTAAGTCCTACTGCCTACAAGTACACTCCTTTGTTCTCAAGTTGACTACTTGATGATCATGGTTGTATTGTTGTATTTCAAACTTTCCATCTCCTACAAATTAAGCCAAATAATTGGTTGCTTCTTTCTTGTTCTTCTCTAGCTTTTATGATATATTGGGACAAATGTTGTTGTTGAATGTTGAATCGCTTTATAATTGCTCTTCTTATCACCTCTAAGCAAGTAAGTAGTGGTTTATCTCTGTCATTTCTTAGGAAGGCATTGAAGACCTCTGCAGTGTTGTTTGATAATATGTCATACTTTGACCTCATATCAAAGGCATGTCGACATTATCTGCTTTCAGGAATCTTATCTAACCACTAATATGCCTCCTTATGGGCATCCCTCAACCTACACATCTCTTTCTCAAAATCTCCATGAGTACAAGATGAAGCAATACTCCACACATGTTGGTTGATCTCACTAGAAAGTTTAAATGCTCATTGTAAGTTTGACCAAAGATGTCTGACATAAAATCCATGGTTATATTGACTCAGCTCTTACTTAAACAACTCTTCCAGTCCTTACACATACATAAAAAATTCATATTAGTATAAGGAGCACAACTTTCATATTAAGTTTAAATGTCAAAATCTAAGGAATTTACCTTTTGCATCACTCATAAACACCCACGAGTGATCAATGTCCATGTCCTCCAGTAGACAATGAAGAAACCAATGCCAGTTTTGATTATTCTCTACTTTGACTACAGTCCACACCAAAGGATAAATGTTATCGTTTGGATCCCTAACAACAGTTGTTAACAATTTCCCTCCATAACTTGTCTTCAAATGACATCCATCAATACAAATGACTCGTCTACAACCACTCACAAAATCAGTCTCCACTTATTCCAAACACACATAGCATGAATTAAATACCCCTTTAGGTGTCCTAATATAAAGTGAACTTCTTCTATTACTTTCTATAGTAGTCAAGAAGTACCTTCGTAGTTTATCATATTGGGCACCCTCGTCACCTCGGAGTAAATACAATGCATACTTTATAGCTCTGTAGGCTTTCATGAATGATATATCAAGTTGATAATCTCTTAAGACTACACCTTTCAATCGTTCAACATTCCAGTTAGGATTATCTCTAAAGTGTGCCACATATCTCTTGGCAACCACTTAAAGTCAATTATATTACTATCCCATGCTCTACCATAGTTATGTTTTTGTTGGAATGTCTTTATCTGAAATGCATTACCATCCTGTTTCTTACTTACATGTATACTCCAACCACACTTGCCCTTACATTTAATTGTAACTCTTAACTTTTCATTTTTTATAAACACGTATTCAAACCACAACTAAACACTCACCTTTATCAATGTCTTCTTAAATGTCTCAACTAAATCAAATAGCATACCTTGCCTTAAACAAATTCACCTCCCATCAAACTTGAGGCATTGAAATGTGGGAGCTTTAGCCTTATTCCTCCATTGTCTGAACTCTTATCAAAACTATCCATCTCATCATCATCCACTTCAATCTCACAATCTCCCAAGTCAACATTGTGTAATCCCGGTAACCAATTACTCATATTGAGCAAACGTACATCTAACTCGCAATCGAATATTTCCTTCCCAATCTTATCGCTAGATTGCTCCAAGTTACTACATTATGATGATTCATCCATATTATACTCTCAATCATTCTTAGCTTCATCATCTATAGGCTTTTTCTCAAACTCATCAGCTATGGGATCTTTCTCACCCATATCATGTACATGTTCTTTCTCAGCCACATCATTTATAGGCTCTTTCTCACCTTCATCATCTATAGTCACAAAAGCAAAATCACCTACATCCGAATTAGTTGGTAACTTTGGATACTTATCCCTATATAAAAACATTTCAACTGTCTTCAACCCTATTTCTTCTATTGACTTATATCAACATTTTCACATCACTATCATTTCGCAGCGGCCTTAATCCATCCTCAAAGGATTCATGTGGGAATTTATACATAAAGTCCTACACTTCTTCGTATCCTAGCCTCTTTACAATTAGCATGAAGTCAATCATAGTGATATAATCCACTTCTTCTCCAAAGCAATCAATTTCTCTGCCTTCATATCTAATGTATGGTGTAAACATGTGTTTTCCACCATAATGACATTCGAATTTTATTATACCATCGGAACTGCTATCCATTGTACATAATAAAGGAAAAGCATTGCAAAGGATAGGATAAAAAGAAAAGAACATCAGAGGACATTAAAAAAAAAGAACAATAAAGGACACCAAAAATTAAAATATGCGAAGTACACAAAAAGTCAAAAAATTATAGAGGACATATAAAACTAAAAAAATTACAGTGTACGAAAAAGAAAGAAAATAACAGTAGAGGATAGAAAACAATAGTAGAGGACAAATAAAAAGAAAACAATTGCACATGAGATAAAAATTAAAACAATTGCAGAGTACATTGCAAAAATGTATTGAAGAAGGAAAATTTCACATACAAATACGAAGTTCACTATAATCAAAATCCAATGTCAGTAAAATTTTTTAGGTTAAAATTATTGAACTCCAACCAGGATATGGAGGCAGATAGCTATAATTCAGAATAATGAAAACTAAAAATCAAAGCTCAATCCCCAGCAAGCTTGATTTCAAATACATATGGAGAAGATTATATCTCCACCATTTGATAAAAAAAGATCTAAGAATTATATATGTATGACTTTTTACCTATTCTAAAAAACCCACAATTTTTTATTCCATAAACTTAATCTGTAGAGTGTTAAAAGAATGTAACTTTTTCCCAATTGTTTATGAAACAATTGTACGACCAGTTCTTATCAATTCACTGTCTAAAATTCTTAAGCTAAATACAGCCAATGTAAATTTAAAAACCTTATAAATTCACATTCGACATTGCACAGTAAAAAAAATACATGAAAAATATCAAAACCAAATCATTGACCACCTATTTTTGATGTAGGAAACTGAGAACCCACCTACATTCAATGTGAAAAAACCCTCAACTAAGCCTTCAAATTTTTCAAGTCTATTATTATACTCGTTGAAGAAGAATTCATTGGTCAATTTCTCCTTTTTCTGCCTTTGTTCCCCCTGACTTCCCATTTCTGTCTTCTCCTTCTCCCTCGTCGCTTTCATTCCAACAGACAACGAACCTTAAACCCAATAGAGGCAATGATGTTGTCTTTATCTGGGCTAAAAACCCTTACAATAGATGACGTCATCTGTTGGTGGGTATTTCTTGTAGTAGATGACATCGTTTGTTACAGGGGTATTATTTCTGCCACAAAAAGATGTCATTTTGCGGCTAGGGGTTCTCATAGCGAAAATGTTGTCATTTTGCGAGGAAGGCTCTCATTGCCAATGCCCATAAACGACGTTACGTCCCTGGGTTCTCATAGTAAAAATGATGTCGTTTTATCGTGGAGAAATTCAAACCCAGAAGTCTATGTCAGCACCACATAAACCGCGCCAGCTCAGTGCCACATTATCGGGCACGCTAGCGCCAACTCCATGTCATTGTCTAGGTCATCAGCCACGTGTTTTTATGTCTGTGGGCCCCACATTTTCTAACGGCATAGAGTTTTATGAAAAAATTTTCAAATTCCAAGGGGGTTTGAAGTAATTTTAAAAGTACATGGGGATATTTGAAAATTTTGGAAACCACAATGGGTCCCGATAAAATTGACTCTAATTAAAACTAGAATAAACTTGATACTCTACATCATTTTTCATACTTATTTAAATGGATATAGTGAATCTATATGGTGCGTAATTACTATTTTATCCATATAAAAGTATATAATATTTATATTTAATACATGTTTCATTAGTTATATTTCATTTAATGTAGGCGATTATAAATTATTATAAAGAATTTATATTAAAATAATAAGCATAATATTTTGTAAAAATAATTTGTTATATAATAATAAATAATAATATTGATATTTTATAACCTATAATGCATAATAAAGAAGAGTAGTTTTGTAGTAAATAATTATAATTATTTGGCAATGTTGAAACATTTTAATATAGTCATTCTTAATTTTGATCAAGGTATCAAGAACCACATGCTCATTGTCATTTACGTTAATTTAATAGTATTAAAGGTAAGGTTTCAATGGTTTATAAGAATTTGATAACGGATAATTTATATAGTTTATATACTATATTTTATAATGTTTAAACCAATTTTTAGGTATTATTTTGTTTTTAATAAATTATTCTGATAAGTTTCAAGTATGTTTCGGATTTGAGGATTCAAGTACCAAAAAGAGCGGAATTTGCAAAGAAGTCAGAAGGGAAACGTTCAAGAATAACATCATCGCTCTATTTTATAAGGGAGCATCAATATACTTCAAAAGAATTAAGGAGAAAAAGTCATAAAATAAATGACGAATATAAACAGTAATGCTTAACTTTTTAGAGGGACATCATGTTACTCCTCAATAATATAGTAGATAAACGATCCATATAAGTAGTACTGCTTTACCATTGTTTAGGCATTATTTTACTCTTAAAAATTCGAGATGTAAAGGATGTTTTTAAGTTAAAAAAGAATAAACTATCCCAAGACAATATTAGGGTTAAAACCCCTCGTAACAACCATGTGGAAAGAGCCACAAAGAGATTTAGAGCGAATTCCAAGAGATAAAACAAGGGAAGCAAAGTAATAAGGAAGATCAATTTGGAGAAAGAAGACAGTTAGGATTCAATTGGGATAAATATATATGTTTTGTTGATTCCCTAGTTTCTATTTGTTATCCTGTTTCTTTTACTTTGATTATGAACTAAATTTATTGTTATCTAGATGAGATGAACATTAAGATTTGATTATGTGGATTAATGGTTTAAGTTTAATTAATTATATTTTTAAAACTTATCAATGTGTTTTAAATATATGGATTCATATTTGCACATATTTATTCATGATTAAGTATCATATTAATTAAGAAATTGTGCACATAATTAAATTGTGACATAGATAATATGAGTCTTATGGGATTTTTAAGATAGGTCTACATAAATCTTTGGGATTAGAATCAATTCTAATAAAGGAATTTATTCATTGATTAATGCGTTCTCAAGGGTTTATTATAAAGAGATTTCAATCAATCAACTTGAGAATATGTGCAGAGTTATACATAATTTAAGAATTTTCATCGTCCAAGAAAATAATCAAATTTGATTAATTAAAATTTCATAAGTACTTATGAAGTTCTACGAGATTCTTAATCTAGATAATCTATTCATCTAGTTGCTACTTTTTTTAACTTATGTTATTAATTAAAAGTTTTTTTACATGTTTATTTTACCTTAGTATTAATTTCGTTATGAATTCATACTTTACTATTGATTAGGTTGGATAATAATTCGAGAGTTTAAACTAGTAATCACTAAACCTATATGAGAAAGATAATCTATTCACTATTACATTAAATAATACAATACATACACTTGCCTAAAGAATTGCATAGCATATAAGTAAACATAAAATGCATATATCAATATTCCACTGGTAGATTTGGAATATAAAGTGCATACACTAGGATTCCATTAATAAGTCTGGAACACATTAATGTTCGTCTCAACTTTATCTTTTTTTCTCCACTTGCTGTGCGTTAGACTTCATCGCATGAAGCCTCGTTGTCAATAACTAAGATAGAGCCACTGTGGACGACAAAGCAACCCTAGTTGCTGTGGGCCTTCTTATGAACAAACTTGTTATCATTTGTAGAGGAAGATATGAGAAAAAGAATAAGCTTTTGAGGGAGAGGAAGGGAAGAAGGGAAAGAAAATGAAAGATCTTGAAGATTAGTGAAGTGACTTTATATATTTGCAAGTAATTTAGAGATTTAGTGGCTAAAACTTGATCTATGTTGACAAGACTATTCTAAGTAATGTGCGTTGGTAGCACTTTACAATTTATTGATTAATATGGTGAATTATGGATTGTTGGCTGAGGAAGTCACATGGTTAAGGCATGCTGGTGATTTTAGGTTTAAATTCTTCTAGTTTCTACTATATATATTTTTTAATTCATTTTGGTTTGTTACGATATTTATTACAAATACTTTTATAAGAAATCTCATTTCGCATCAAAGTCTCCATACAATCCATACAAAAGTTTACATAAATTCAATTTAATTTTATTAAATTTCTCATTTTAAATTATTTTATTCAATATTTTAAGAAAACAAGTGTGTTTATCTTAACAAATTAAATAGGTAGTAGAAAAGAATGAATACACTAAATATATAATCAAAGATCAATCTTTGTTGACCCTTATGATAGTTTAAGTTACAATACTTTAATTATTTTCATGATTTATTCAATATTTTTGTTTTTGGAAATTTCAAATAGTTTATTTCTAGATTTTCAAAAAAATTGATAGGTAAAAATACAAAAAAAGTGAGAAAAGGATAAAAATACAAAGAAAGTGAGCAAAGGCTACTAAGTCAACTAACTTAGTTAGTTGTGGTATTCTAAACCACTTAGGTAGTATCTTAATTGGCAGTTGACACATTAAACCTTTAAGTTAACTATTAAGTAAAGAAAACATGCTAAAAAGGGAGCTTTAACTCATCACTTCACTCTTCCATATTTTTTTACATGTCTTTTAACATCTTACTTTAAGCTATTAGTTTTTTCACATCATCCATTTCTAAGATGATGGTTAGTTAAGGGAATGTGTGGTTGGGTTTTTGTTTTTGTTCTTAGTTTCTTATTTTTTTAAATACAAAAATTAAAAAATATCATAGAAACCCAAAAAATAACATATTAATACAACAAAAAAACCAAAGAAACCAACACATAAACAAACAAAAAAAGAAGAAGAAGAAAACACACAAAAACAAAAATAGAAAATGGAAATGGAAATGGAAAGCTAAACCAAACAAACTCTAAGTTCTGTGGCAGTTTATTCATGATCTAATAAATGCACAATATGGTCTAATCTATTTTTACATAGTCCACTTTTTAAGCACATTTTAGTGTTTATATGGTTTGTTCATTTCTCCATAAAATTTAATCAACGCACCAATAGTCCATTGGGACCAACTAAAGCTTAAACTTACTTGATTCCACATAGTGTAATTATCTTAATTCATCCAAAATATTTTTTTTTCATGTCATAACCATGTTAATCCTTAGCAAAAACTCACTATTGGTTAGCAAAATAGTCATGCACGTGCTAATGGACTAATAAACCACCTTTATTAGATGAGTTTAATATCTTTATAAAAATAAATTAAAGATAATCATCGATTTAATCTTTAAATTGAAGTAAGGTTATAAATCTTGCTCCTAAGTAGCTTTTGAAATAAGCTTGTTCTTCCATTAAATCAAGAACTTAGTTCTCTGATTCTTCTTGCATGCCCCATTGTCTCATGATTAAGAACAATTTATTTCTTCACAACTAAAGGAAATATCTTAACTTGACTCATGTTGAGAGTTATGGTAAGGTTTAATGAAAATAACGTACCTTTAACCTTTCGAGCAAATTCAAACTATACACCACATTTCCAACTTTACCAAATATTTTAAACGACTCATCATGTTTCAACACCAACCCTCTATGCACTTGCTTGCGACTAATTTTTTTCTATATAAATAGGAGTAAATTTTAATAAGACTTTAACATCAGTATCAAATTAAAGAGGCATCCATCTATGATCTACATACTTTTCATCCACTTGGAAGCCTTAAGAAAACTATCTCTTGCCTCATATAATAGTTCTTATTTTTCCTTCACAAATCAATAGGCACAAAAAAAATTTCACTTGACTTTTGTTGAGTAATCTTAAGAGGAGTAAGAAGTTATTGTCCTAACACAATACTTATGGAACTTTTCTTATAATTGAATACTTGTATGACTTATATAAAAATTAGATCTTATTAAATAAATCAGATTTGTACTTACATAATGTGGCAATCATGCCATCAATACCCTTGATCATCTCTATCTTTGTCTTCCTCTTTTAGGTGATTTACAGTGGAAAACTTGAGATTACATCCTACCATGTTGAAAAAAAAGTCCTTAATAGGCTAGTAAATCAATCATCTTGATCATTGAATATGTTTATAAGAACTTTGCAGTACATCACCACACTTTTGTAAAATAATCATGATGTAACATGTTACTACCATCTTGGACGAATATGTTTATAGGAACTCTGTAGTACTTCACCATACTTATGTAAAAACAATTTTGTTGTAACATCAGAGAGATAAGAAGATGGTGTAGGCATAAAGACATCATACTTAGAAAATTGATTAACTACCACTATGATTAAAGATATATTTTCAATTTTCAAAAATCCTCTAATGAAATCCATTGAAAATTACATCGTCTTTTCAGACTAGGTAAGGAATGCTTTTAGAATAGGTAAGGAATGTAAAAATCCTTATTCTTTCCTCCTCTCAAGTTTATCTAATTGATAAATAAGGCAACTTCTGACATAAACCTCTGCATTATCTTTTATCTTTGGCTAATAATAGGAACAAGAAAAGAGCACTAACATCTATTAAACTACTAGGTGACCAACTTATTGTAAGTTGTACATCTCCTTGAAAAGTTGCTTCCATTTGGCACCAAAACTTGACATATATAACTAGGAAATTTTTTATCATCAACAACCCATCATTTTCAAGGTAAAGTCTTCGTGCAATAGTTATCTTATCAAATTATTTTACTATAAGTTTTATCTACAGGTAAATTTGACTAAACTCGAGTGATGACATACAAGGTTGTAAAGACTTCCTTTCTACTCAATGCATCAACCATGTTATTATGCCTTTCTAACTTATGCTCTCAAATGAAGTCGAATTTGACAAGAAACTCTTATCATTGAGCTTGTTTCTTTTGCGACCAAGCTTATTTTGCAGATAACTTCTTCAGATTCCTTAAAAAGGTGTTATTAACATTACTTATATGAACTATGAATCTAATTTCTGATAGGTATATTTGTTAAACATCAAGTAAAAAAAATTCTAGCATCTCTTTTTTATATGTCAAGTACCACTGATTGATTAGTTTCTAACTCTTGAAGGCTACTTGGTGACCTTCTTACACCTAGACTATCAATGGCTTTGTTAGAAGCATTAACATGTACTTTAAATGGGAGATTAAAGTTTGGAAATCTTAAAGATAGTTTAAACTGAAAATAATAGTCTTTAACCTTTTGAAATCTTCTTAACATGATTATGACCAAAATCACACTTATTTCCTCTTCAGTAAGTTAGTCAAGGGAGCAACTCTTTTTAGTACCCTATAGTATAGCAAGGATACCAATTCGCCAAACTAAAAAGCTCTAAATTTACCAAACCTTTATTCGAACCTACCAATTAATAATAATTTGTATCTTTTTCATATCCATTTGAATTTGATTGATGCTTACTAGGTGTTCTAAAATTGATCTCAATATTTATCTATTTTTATGAAAAGTTTATATTTATGCAAAATGCTTAAACATTTTTATTAAGTGTTACACATATTCTGTCATGTTAGTATTATACATCATAATATCATTCAAGTATACTATAACAAATTTTTCTAGAAATTCAAACATCACATCATTTTTTTTATTCTATAAAAAGTAGCGAGAATATTCATTAAACTAAATGTCATGATTAAGAAATCACACGAGCCATACTAAATCACACACATTATTTTTAACTTTCTACCCTTGCTAATCTACACTAACCAATACCTACTCCTTAAATCCAATTTTATGAGTATCGTAGCATTTGATAATTTGTCCATCAAGTCTTAAACTAAATGTGTATGATATTTCCTTTTAATTATTACCTTATTTAAGGCTTGATCGTGTTTGAATATCCCAAATGCTCTATCTTACTTATTTTCAAAAAGAATAAGGCACAAAAAGAGGACTTTTATATGGTTAGATGAATCCCATCTCTACTAATTGACCAAGTTATTTTCTTAACTCCTCTACCTTTAATGAAGAAATCTGATAAAAGGGTATTAACAAAAGGAATTGCAGTTGGAATGAGTTCAATCTTGTGATCAATTTTTTAATAAAGAGGAAGAGTTTAGTAACTCTTTGGGCATCCCATCACTAAATTTCTTTAACACTTTCACAACAGCATTCAAAACTTCGAACTTGCAATAGTTGATAAAAAGAAGAACTATATTCATGTATTATCATCATGCCTTTGAAATGTAGATATAGCACTGCCTTCGATGCCTTCATTGAGGGGAATCATTAACATATTGAATTTTTTTCACTAATGGAAACATTATAAACAGCTCATATCATCACTTAAACTTTCATTATATGAGTTTTCATCTTCATTATGGTCTTAATCAAGTTTGACTTTAACTATCACATTATTTTTTTCTATCAAGAAGGAATGAGTGGCACTAGTGTCAAATTTGATTGTGAGTTCCTTTCCATTGACTTGTAACCTATAATTTAAAGGAACTAATTTTGGTACTTATCATATTAAATAAGGCAATTAGATGAAGTTAGCTTCCAAAAGGTCAGTCTCACCTTCACCTTTCACTATTAGACCATTCAATTTCTCCTTTTTTGAAAAATCCCCCCCCCCTCCAAAAGAAAGGAAGGGGTGCCTTTATACATGAAATGTCCTTGAATCTTCTTCAAACCCTTGTCATCTTAGTTTAACTAATCATATTGCTTAAAAAATCATTTATGATCTTGCTCCTTACGACCAACTTTATGGTCTCTCTTTGTCTTTCTTTTATACTTATTTTGATAATTGTTGGATTTTAGTTTTTAATAAGAGGGGGAGGATGCTTTAGTCTCCTAATTCCACCAAAGTATCAATAATCATAATTGCTCCTACAACGTCCTTGTCATTTGTCCTTTACAACTCTATTAATGCATATGGTTGTAAATTGAACATGAAGTTGTAGAGTTTGTCCTCATCAAACATATTTTCAATATCTAACATCAATTAACTAAACTGTTTCACATATTTCCCTATCAATCAATCTCATTTCAACTATTTCGTAACATCTCTAGCAACCTAAAAACTATTGGTTGGAAAAAATAAATAATTTAGATCCTTCTTAAATTTCTCCTATATGTTGATAAGAGAATGACTATTAAGGATTTCATAGAGTATCTCGTTATTTACCAAATCTTAGTTTCACCATTTTGGAACATTGTATTGACATTAAGTTTCTCCACATTAGGCCTCTTTGTAAAAGCAATATATTGTCTGATGTCCTATAAAAAAATTTCAAGCTTCTTAGCATTTAGAACACCCTTAAAAAATTTTAGATTGCACAATTTAAATAAAGTGTTTTTAAGTCACCAAACATCCTAATTTGCAATAACAAACTTAATGATTATAATCTTTGAATTGACATCTCTCGTGCCTCATTAAGTCTATCATTTGGTCCTTGAAGACTTGGATTAGTCTCTCTAAGACTTCAAATCAAGATGGATAAGAAGTGGCTTTCTCTTCACCAATAGGCATAGGTTTGATAAGGACTCCATTTAAATGACAAGCTCATTTAGGTTGCTTCCTCTCTTCATTTAGACACCAACAATAACTTTAATATAAGTTATTATAAAGACTTCAATAAGAAGTCTAAGTTCACAACAAGTTGCACCAAATTCTCCATATATCAAGTCTTTTGTGTTTACAAGTAACCCTGACCACGGTTAATAAACCGTCGATTACGGTTATAAAACCGTCAGTTATGGTTATAAAACCATTGGTTACGGTTTATAAAAATCTATAAACTTTAACCTAACCACCAACTTACGGTTTAGGTTACGGTTTGAAAACAATTGGTTATGGTTTAGGTTACGGTTTGAAAATAGTTGGTTACAGTTTAACCATCGGTTTAACTATAATCGTTATTTTATTAATTTCATAATTTTATTTCCAAACTTTAAATTTTAAATTTTGAAATTTAAAAAAATTTCAAATATAATAAGTTGGATATAAAAATATAAAGTTAAATGAATTAAAATATATGACA
>JAOXYD010068377.1:0-12728 GCA_028565735.1 Pinacopodium congolense | reverse complement strand
AAATCTACCTAGATTGTTGGAAAGATCAATAAACAACATAAATCAATCCTTGCATGACCAAACCTGGATTATTTGTGGAAGTTAGAGCTCTGAAATTAATTTTCCAGAACTCACCTTCTTGAAACTAAAGCCCATTGGCTAGATTTAAAGCATAACCAAACTTTAAACTAAGTTAAGTGGAGAAAAGGCATAAGTTGTAACCACAACTTTGTCTTAAAATCGTGAAGGAACTTTAATCTTCCTTTAAATGTGTTTTTAAGCTCAATTGATTTATTAATCACTCATCCAGAGCTGGATTCCATAAGATTATAATTTTTAGTAATTTTATAAACCATTTTATAATTCAAAATTGCAAAGGTTTGAAGCATAACTAAGATAGTTCTTTAATTTTATCTAACCTAATAACGGGGGTGTTCATGAAAATTGTTCATTTTGCGTCAAAAAGTTAGGTGACCTCTTAAACAAATACTGCTTAAATATCAAATTATATCATTTTCTCATTTGTATTTGATCATTTTGAGCATCATTGATTAGTTTATCTGATAACTTATGCGAAATTGCTTGAATTTTGGAAATTATGCATATTGGATTACTTTTTGACTAACAGTGTGCTTTGCTTGTGATCAACACTTCATTTTTTTTATCATGACATATTTGAAATTTATGAATTATATTAAAAGAATTGATTGATTTCTATTGTACTCAATTAGCTATTAACTCTTGATTGGGATTGCTTAAGTTAAGCATTTAATTCATTGCTTACCCTACTACACAGTTAGGTTTGTTTAGGTTTATTATTTAGTGGTCCACAAGAGACCTACCAATTTACTAGAGTCTGTAGGGAAGAAATTATGGGAACTGAACTAAGATAAGAAATCAAAGCACAATATAGAATGGAAACAAAAAGAAAGCTCTAATATTATAAAGATGTGATCATCAATGTACATCTAAGGAGTCAAAATATATCCAAAGCAATAAGTTAGATCTGAAATAAAACAGAAAGACAACCTATTCTACAAAACATAAAGATTGAAAATAAATAACATATGAAAAAAAAGAAGAAAAATCCAAAACAACTAAAAATCAAAACGATCCCAATCTCGGGCTCTTTGATGCTCCTCAAGGTGAGCTAAATGTATGTCCATGCTATTGATACTAAGGACTAACTCATCAAAAGGTGCATCCATTGCACAACGAAAATCTGAAATCTCAAAAGAAATACGATGGTCATAAGATCAGTTCGTGGAATGTCCATCGGAGGTGAAGCCTCAATAATAGGTGAACATGGGTGAAGCAGATGAATGCTTAGTGTTGCCTCAGATGAAGCCTCACCCATCTCCTCCTCAGATGCTATATAAGGGGCATCATGAATAGGTGGCGCATCAAGTATCTCACCCTCATATAATCTACGCCACTCACCTCTTACTCGAGCAAACTTCCATAACTTAAGTATAGGTAGGTTGATTTGAGTATAATGAATCTTATCCATTGAGGTCTCAAAATCAATGTTAACTCCTACTGACTGGATGATCCTACTTAAAAGACTTGGAAAACAAAAATTTTGCTGGGTTTATGCATCTTTACCACTTCCCTCGTGGATGTGAAGATAAATCCAGCCATTGATAGTCCTGGAACAACTCTTAACTGATGGAGCATTTTATATAATATGTAGGCATCACTTAGCCTAACCTCATTCAACCCACTTCCTTTTAGGGCTACATTTTCACTAAAAATTACTACAATTATGCACTTTATCACTCCCAAACATGCAGTAGAAAATGCACGGTAATTAAGCCTATGGTGATAGTAGTAGTGGAAAAATGAAATTAAGATTCGAAGAAGTGGAATGTCCATGAATTGTATTGTGTACCCTAACATACACATCTTCTTCATCTGGCATATTAATAAATGTAGAAAGAAAAGATCTAATCAAATGGATGGGGCTATCTCTTATGAAACTATGGATTTCTATCGTATCCGCTTCATCATTCTCCTCTATGGTTGTAAAAAATTCACGAACCAAATCCAGGTAGTATGGTCTCGAAAAAATGATGACGGGCTGCCAACCTAAAACATGAAAAGCACTTAAAACGTCAAATTGTGCCTTCAATTCTGGATTAATATAGTGCTCACAAATGAATTAATTAGTTCGGTATGAGTCGAACCAATCCAAATTTTCCTCATCGTAAAACGTGTGGGATCAAATGTTGGCCTTTTACTAGAAGGCTAAAAGTAGTTCTAAATGCCATTTTGATAGAAAATTATTCAATATATACAAATAAAGAAGTCAAAAAATAGGAAGAAATCCAAAAAAAATTTAGTGAAAATTTGAAGAATATTTCATTTATCGGAAAATTTCCAAAAATTTGACGAAGGATTTAAGCTCTAAAATTAGTATCCTTAGAAAGCTTATAAAATTTATAACATAATGAGATCAAAATCTAATTGAATTGAAGCTTAAAAATCAAGAAAATTTGAAAATTTTACCTTTGGAGAGGAACAGTGAGAACTGAGGGATTTTCTATTATTTTATAGTGATATGAGTGAGTTTTTGAGTAATTTATTGGTATATTTATGTAGAAAATGAAAAATATGATAAAATGACACAAAAACTTACAGTTTGGTTGAAAAAATAAGCAAGATATGGTGATTTTTTTGAAAAAGGGGTGAGAGGTGACAAAGGAGAGGAAGAAGAAGGGTTATGCAATTTCTGACCAAAACATAGCACTTTATCGCTGTCTATAAAGCAGTTTGGCAATATTTAGGGAGTAATATGGTAGTTTGAGCTTGTCATATTGGGGTCACCGTGTTGTTCTTTGACTGGAAAACCAATATGCGAGTTAATAGGGCTATACGAGGCTCACGCCAAACCACCATATAGCTCCTGTTGACTTATTTTTTAAAGAATTTTACACCAAATTACATCCAAATTCTTTCTAATCCTCGTTTTAACAAAATTCAATGGATTCTTCATCAAATTGCCTTATAATTGAAATTTAAAACACCCAAAAATAAAAAAAATCACATTAAAATAAGGAAATACTAAGGAAATCACACTAAACCTAATTAAAACACACTTATAAGGTTTCAACACACTTTCTTAAAGACTACCACACAAAAATAAAATAAAATAACTCATAGTTAACTACCTAACAAGGATAATTACTAGTTTAATGAGAATTAAAAAGTCAAAGAGTCTCAATAGACTCTTCAACTGGACTAGGAATGGACAATTTTGTTCTTTACCCATTCATCTTAAAAGTTGAGTGACCATTGGTTACTTCAATAGTATTAAATGGATAAACTTTGATCACTTAATATGGGTATGTCCATCTTAATTTGAGCTTCCTTAAAAAAAACTTCAATCTTGAATTGTATACCAAGATGTTGTCACCAACCTTGATTTTTCTTTGAATCATATGCTTATCAAGCCATCTCTTGACTCTCTCTTTATATAATTTAGAGTTTTCATAAGCTTCAAGGTGAAACTCATCCAACCCATTAAATTGAAAAGGCCTTTCTTCACTAACTTTCCTTGAGCTAAAATTTAGGAAATTGATAGCCTAATAAGCACAATGTTTCAATGTAATGGGTAAATGACATGCCTTTCCTTATACCAACTTATACGAAGACATTTCTATAGGTGTCTTGAAAGCAATTCAATAAGCCCACAAAGCATTGCCCAACTTAATGACCAATCATGTCTCGAAGAACTAACTGTCTTTTTTAAGATTATATTAATCTCTCGATTTAAAATTTTAACTCAACCACTAGTCTAAGGATGATAAGGTGCAGCAACCTTATAGATAACATCATATTTAGTCAAAAGAGAATCAAATTATTTATTGAGAAAGTGGGTTCCCTTATCACTTATAATTGCTCTTAGTGTCCCAAACCAAGTAAAAATGTTTTTCTTTAGAAAGAGAACTACACTTCATGCATCATTAGTTGCAAGTGCAACTGCTTTAACCTATTTACTCACATAATCTACAACCTCTAAGATGTATTGGTTATAGTATGATAACGTCGATGCTCCAAACATAAAAAATTTGTGTCAAAATGTTAATCAGTGGAATTTTGTGTCTCCTAGAGATATTTCCAACCCTTTGGCAATTATCACAAGATTTAAGAAAGCGAAATGCATCCTTAAATATGGTTAGCCAATAGAAACTACACTCCAACACCTTATATGCAGTCTTAATGGGTCCAAAATGCATTCTAGTCTTACAAGAATGATAATGGCTTAAAATAGAGGGAACTTCCTCTTTAGGCACACATTTTTTAATTATTTCATCAGCATATATCTTATATAGAAAAGGGTTATACCAAATATATCTCTTAACCTCTGAAAAAAATTTCTTTTTTTATTGATGAGAAAGGTCAAGAGGTAGAACATTACAAGACAAATAATTCACAAAATCCACATACCAAGGCAAGGTAACCATGGCTAGCAAATGTTCTTTAAGAAAATCTCCTTAATGTCTTGGTATTCTTCTTTCTCTATCACTACTTCATCTAAATGAGATAAATGATCAGTCACAAAATTTTTTTCCTTTCTTGTCTCTGATATCAATGTCATACTCTTGTAAAAGGAGAATACATCAAATCAGTTGTGATTTGGCATCCAATTTTTTCATGAGATGCTTCAAAGCTGAATGGTTTGTATAGACTATGACCTTTGAAAGCATTAAATAAGACCAAAATTATCAAATGTGATCACCACATCTAACATCTCCTTCTCAACAATAATGTAAGTCCTCTGGGTATCTTTCAAGGTACAACTTGCATAATAAATTGGGTGGAAGATTTTGCTATGCCTTTGCTTAAGAGTACAACCAACTATAAGTGCACTAGTAAGATTCTCTTTTAATAGTTGAAAATAATGCATACATTTATCATCAAAGTTAAAGATATCATCTTTGGTCAATAATTCATTAAGGGGCTTAGATTTCTTAGAAAAATTATTGATAAAGCCCCTATTGAATGTAGCATGTCTTAGGAAACTTAGAATTGTCCTAACTAAATTAGGTGGTAAAAATTGAGCAATAACTTTAACTTTTGCTCAATCTACCTCTATTCCCTCACTCAATATTTTGTGACCCATCATAATGCACCTTTGCACCATGAAATGACATTTTTCCTAATTTAAGACTAAGTTGATCTCTTTGCATATTCTTAATAATTTCTCCAAAATTTTCAAACATACATCGAATGATGTGCCAAATATAGAAAAATCATCCATAAAGACTTTGATGCAAGTCTTTATTATGTTCACAAAAATTACTACCATACAATATTGGAAAGTGATGAGCATTACACAAGCTAAAAGGCTGCATCTATATGCAAAGGAGCCATAAGGATAGGTGAATATTGTCTTTTCCTGATCCTTTGAGGCAATAAGAATTTGCGAATACCTACTATATCTGTCTAAGGCATAATAAAAACTATCCATAGCCAATCTTTCAATTACTTGATTTATAGAGGGTAAAGGAAAGTGATCCTTTCATGTGGCATCATTTAACTTGCAATAATCAATTCACATAAACCATCCTTATGGCAATTAATTCATTTTGCTAATTTTTGGTCATAGTAGTTCCTCCTTTTTTAGGTACTATCAAAACTAGATTGATCCATGTGGAGTCAAATTTTGGAAAGATAATACTAACATCCAGGAGTTTAACTAGCTCATTCTTTATCACTTTCTTTATATTTGGATTAAGCTTGCACTATGATTGAATTCCAAATTTGCTTCCTTCTTCTATAAATATTTTGTGAGCGCAAATAAAAGGACTTAATCCCTTAATGTTGGCTAGGGTCCAACCTATAGCATTTTATGCTCTGGAAGAACTCTTCTCCATCATATTAGTTAAAAATGATGAAATAATAATAGGAAATTGTAATGGAGGTTGTAAAAGGCATATTGTAAATGCAAGGGATGAGGTTTAAGTTCAAAAGTTAGAGGATTTTCAATAGATGCCCTTGGAAGGGATTGAATTAGTCAATCTAAAGGCTTAAGCCTTCTAGATTGAATCCAATTAGAGATTTCATTTCCAACTTCTAATTCCTCTGACACTTCTTTGACTTCCTGTTCCTCTACTTCTAATAAATATGAATGGATTAATGTCTTTTGAAAAGGATCTGAACAAAGATACCTGAATGGATCATCTTGAATGGAGTTCACTGTAATGAAATTACATGAATCCAAGGTAGAGGGATGCTTCAATACTATAAACACATTGAACTCAATCTCTTAATCTTGAAGTCTGAGAATGATCTTTCCTCCATGTACATTAATCAACACCCTAGTAGTAGTCATGAATGGAATTCTTGAAATGATAAGCACTATACTGTGCTCTTTCATATCCAAAATAATGAAATAAACCAGAAAAATAAATTTATCAACCTTCGTAAGAACATTCTTAATGATTCCTCTTGGATAGGTAATAAATCTATCAGTTAATTGCAATGAGACTATAGCTAGTTTAGGTTCTTATAACCATAACTTCTTGAAGATAGATAAGGGCATCAGATAAATGTTCACTTTAAGAACCATCAAAGTCCTATCTATTTGTAAGCTACCAATTATACAAGAAATGGTGAAACTATTAGGGCCTTGAGTTTTAGAGGTAACTTCTTTAGAATAATAGTAGAACACTATTCATCAAGCTTAATTGTCATATACTCATATACTCTTATCTTCTTAGATAGAATATCTTTAAAAAATTTAGCATAAAAGGGAATTTGAGTGATTGTTTCATAAATGGGATATCGATATGCAATTTCTTAAACATTTCAAAAAATTCTCGAATTACTTGTTAAGATTTATATTTTTCAACCGTTAAGGGTAAGGAATCCTATATTTATAAGGTTGAACATTTGGATCAGCAAATAACCTAGTTGGTTTATTAGAGTTTTCACCTTTAACTCCTTTCTTTTTCTTCTTCTCTTCTTCTTCGGATGTCTCTCTTTTTCCATGTAACCAATACTTGCTTTCCTTTCTCTTCTATCTTTTTCCTTTCATTCACAACCTCTCTTCCACTTCTTAGGATAATAGCCTTATCATGCTTTCTAGGATTGGCTTCATTAGTGCTAAGTAGCTTACCAGGTAGCCTCTTCTATAAGAGTTGGGCAAATTTCCCAACAAATCAAACTATTTATCTTCTTGCTCAATATTTCCATTTGAAATGTAAGAGTTACTATATCATTGATTACATGAACACCTTATAGTTTCATTGGATGGCATTAAAAATTGTACTAAAAATTATTTTTAGCCATTTCCTCAATTAAAATGTAGGCTTTAGTCAAAATCTTCTTCATAAAATAACCTCTAGTCGCAACATCAATGGTGCTACGAGTCGAAGGTGTAAGATCAATGTAGAAAATGTCCACTTGCTACCACATATTGAATCCATGGCTAGGAATCTTAGCAAAATCTCCCTAAATCTCCCCTATGCTTCGTATAGACTCTCATTCTCATACTGGACAAATGAGCTAATCTCAATTTTGATCTTTTCTATCTTGACAAGTGGGAAAAATTTAGCAAAAAATTGCTTCATTAAATCATCCTACGTAGTAATAGAACTAGGCTGAAGCATAGATAACTAGGCTTTGGCTTTACCTTTATAGGAAAAAGGGAAATCATAAGCTTAATTGCATCATTAGAGACCCAATTTCTTTTAAAAAGATTAGCAGTATTAAGGAAATTTGCAAATGTTCATTAGTATCTTTTAAAGTTGAACATCCAAATTGTGATGACCTAACCATAGAAATGATACTATGTTGGATTTTAAAGTTATTTGCATTGACTCTGAGTCGGACAATGTTAACCATAGGTCTATCTCTATATCCCATTACGAAGTCCATCATGGTTGGTTCTCAAGGTTCTTGTTGAGGTCTAACAACTACATATTCCTAGGGATCTATTTCTACCGGTTAAGATTTTGTGCCACTAGATGTTTCTACTTTTAACGGATTCGATATGGTAGTTTGTGATTCTTTCTTTTTCCTATAAAATGTACACTCAAGCTATGTATTGAAGTCTAAATTCTTGATATTTTAGCTCCAAGTATGCATACGAAATTAAAGAAAATAAACAAAAACAATTACTTAACTAAATAAGTAAACAATTCTAGTAAGATAACAAAAGGAAACAAAATTTAAAAAATAACAAATAAATACACAAAAATTTGGAATAATTAAGGAAATAATAATTACAAGTCCTAAACTAATTTACACCAATTTTTCCTAGTATTATAGCCATTTTCCTTGGGAATGACAATAAAAACTTGTTGTGTTTTGGTTAGGCGACTGAAACTTTAACACAATTTTAACTTAGAATTAACCAACATGAAAAGCAAGTGCACCTATCAAACAAGTAATAAAGTGAAATATTTTTAAGACTTTGTGTATCAGTCTCACAGGAAAAAAGGAATAATTATTAGGTTAATTAGATCACAATTATCTAGGAAGTTCTAATTAAATGATTTAGAAACTAGAAAATGCTATTTTAACCTAACTTGCTTCAATCAAGGAAAAATGATTTAAAACTTGCTTTAAAAAATTACAAAAAATTACCATAGTGTGGAAAATAGCTAAAGATTAGGTGATTAATGAATTAAGTGAGCTTTAACATTTTTAAGGGCTGAATTCAAGTTCCTTTACAATTTCAAGACAAAACTATGGTTAAGACTATGTCGTTTCTTTATTAATCTTAATTTAAAGTTTGGTCATGCATTAAATTAAGTTAATAGGCTTTAATTTCAAGTAGGTGGCCTTGGATTTATAGTCTTAGAATATTAACTTTCGCAAATTATCAAAATTTGATCTTTCAACGATTGATTTGTATTGTTTATTGATTTCTCCAATAACCTAAGTTGATTTATCAAGTTTATATTACATTTTAATCCATTATTAAGTGACCAACTTAAAAATAAAATATTCATATCCTTAATAAAAAAAATTAGACCCTTAATCATGCATACATGCTCTCTTAAATCTTTTTCACACCAATCCTTAGCTGAAAAATGAATCAACTATACATAATGATCAAAGTAAGTTAAGCAACACACTTTGATAAATCCAAATATAAGAGCTTAAATAATGAGTTAAAAATTTACAAAACACCCAAGAAAAGCTCCTACATGATTCATAGACTTCTTAACTTGATCTAAACTAGAAGACAGCTCCAAATCAACATAAACTCACTGAAAAATAAAAAAACATACAAAGGTGTAAGCTTAACAACAAAAGCTTTAATTAATTTGAAAAATAGAGAAATGTAATAGTATGAGTTAAAATACCCCCTACAATGGTTTCTAGGCTTAAATATGAGTTTAATAGTAAGCTCTAAAAAGTAGCCAATCAGAAAACAACTTAAAACTAATTACAAGTATTTGAAGCCTAAGAACTTTAAGAATAATGTAGAGCGAAGCTAGAGAATTTCGTCTACGTCCCATATTTGATCTCTCTTGAGTGAATGCATGTTTATGTGTTTTTCACTCCTTTTACAACTCTAGCACATGCCCACTTTTTCCTTTCAGACAAAGGAATTAATTAAGATCACGTCTCAGCCTTAATTTTGGAGATTTGTTGGTGATATATTTGTTTGGGAGTAATAAATCAGGTTGACTCGAAGCAATACGGTAGTATAGAATCCTCCGTATAGCTCTTAAAGTATAGCATCTATACAGGGGTCACAAGGAGCAATATGTGGGTCTCTCTAGACCCATGTATAGGTCCTAGAAAGTGGCCAATTTCCTCTCTTTATACTTTAATGTTCAATTAATCTCCATTTCCTGCAAATTAAACACTTTTAAACATCAATTAATCATATAATTATGAAATTAGGTGTCAAAACATAATAAATATCCATTAAAAACGCAATCAATTTAACCCCTCTAAATTTTTCATCAATTCATCACTTGTAACAACCATATCATTAACATCTAGCTCACACTTCTTAAATTCATCTATAAGCTTCTCCTCATCTCCACTTGTGGCATCACTCTATAAATCTCTTTTATAGAGAGAACGTAGTCTATATTTGAGGTAGGAGAACCTATATAAATCTCGGTGTTTATCTCTTTCCTTATCTCTTTATGTTTGTGAATTGGTGTTTGTTTGGACATAACTCTTTCAAACATCAAGCCTTCTTTAACACCTCTCACTCCTAATCCTCACGCTTCTCTAGTTTACTCTTCTTCTCTTCTTCTTCCTCCTTCTTCTTCCTTTTTCTTCTCCAACTTGCTATAGAAAGGAATAGAGTTGTAGTTATCAATAATAAATAAGAATTACTTACTTTAAGAGGTGTTTTATCCTTTTTCTTGTCTAAGAACATCTCCTTTCCCTCAACAAGCTCCTCTTTCTCTTGTTTTTCTCTACCCTCATATGAAAAGGCAAATATCATCTCCCTATAATCTTCCTCTGGTTGGTTAAGAATGCTTATTGAGATGAGTTTTTTAAGCTCTCTATCAATTCTGCCAGTTGTCTCACTTGATCTTCCAAGTCATTCAATTCACTATTTATTTCTTAATAGAATTAAAGAGTGCTCATAGTCAGACTTTTTACGATCTCCTCTAATAGAATCCCATCAGCTTCTGGTAGCAGTGGTGGAGGTGGAGTCATAAGCTGATAATGCAGTTGGCTTTGATAGGATGGTGGTGGAGAACTAAACCCATGTTGGTTACTCGCATAAGATAAGGAAGGTAGATCCTTCCACTCTAGATTGTAAGTGTAAGGAATAAAAATCACATACCTTAGGGTCTACAGTATCTGTTACTACTTGCTTTTCTAAGCATATGAGATTTGCTATATGTTGTTCCAACCTTGAGATAGTAAAAAATTCAAACTCATCACATAAGAATTAAAACAAGTAAAGTAAGAATCAAAAGGAACGTTGAAAATAAGCCATTATTTGAAAAAGTTATGAAACAAAAAAAGCTGATGATATGGTGACAAAGATTAACAAAAATGAAAAGAAAAACAAAACAAGAAACAGCTGAAACACTAATGCCAATTCCCCAGCAACAACCCCAAAAATTTTATTGGTTTGTTGCGAACCACCTAATAATAAATTACCTAACTATCTAATAGTTGTGTTTTTGTATGTATTTTTCTAATTGTTTTGCATGTGTTTATTGCATAATAGGTTGTTATTATTGTGTTTTCATATTTATTTTTTTTTGTTTTTGTTTAGTATAATTTTAACTGTTATTTTGTTTGTGTTTAGTATTAATTTGAAGTAAGCTTTGTTTATTTAAGTGTTTTTATTTAAGTTTTGTGTCTTTATTATTACTATTTAATTATTAATGTTGAGTTAGAATTAAATTTTATTGGTGTACTTATTTATTGTGTAGGTAAATTAAATTTAAAAATTAAAGTTGAAAAGAAAAAGAAAAGAAAAAAAGAAAAATAAATAAAACAATAGCCCAGTAGAAGAAGCCCCTTCAGCAGCCTGGATGGAGAGCCCATGCAGGAGACCAGCCCCCAACTCCCAGTGAGCCCAACACCCGCCAGAGCCTAGTCCTACCTGCAGCCCACGTCCAACTGTATCCAGCCAGCCAGACAGAGCTAAAGCCCACTCGCGAGCAGCCTCAGTCTGCCTGCTCTTGCCCGCGCCTTTCAACCCTAACCTAGAAGTCCAGCGATCCAGCACTTAGCTCGCGTCACTTAGGCGACCCACGCCCCAGCCTGCCCCGACACGAGCCTAGCATCTAGGGACCCACCTGCTTGCTTCCCCTTTCTGGGCCGCGTGCAGCCTGCGCCCTCCAGCCCACAGCTCCAGCGCTCTAGCTCGCGCTCGCCCAATCCGTCTGCCCAGCCCTACGTGCCAGCAGTAACGTCCAATCCATTGGACCAAGACCTCACCCTCCTCTCCATCCGGGCCTCCCCAGCAGATACAATCCCATCAGCAAGCCCTCCTCTAAGACCCAGCAGCTGAAACAGAAAAAGAACCCTAAGCTTCGGATAGAACCAGTAGAAGGAGGCAGCAGTTTTCGGACAAAGAAAAACACAGAAATAAGGAGGTAGCGGCAGCATTGAAGAGAGGAGAGAACAAAAATGCAGCAAGGGGAGACTCGGACAAAATTAAGAGAGAATAGAACTAGAGGTGCAGACAGAAAGCAGAGGAGAAAAGGGAGAGCAGCACAACACGCAGAGACAGCAACGGTACAAAGCAAGGGAAGACTCGGACAGAATTAAGAGAGAATAGAACCAGAGGTGCAGACAAAAAGTAGAGGAGAAAAGGGAGAGTAGCACAACATGTAGAGACAGCAACGACACAAAGCAAGGAAGAAACAGTGCAGAAATAGAAATAAACAAAGAAGAAGAGCAGCAATTTTTGGAGCAAACTTCAAGCCAAATATACCCTAACTTTAAGAGTTCATCAAGTCTTTATTTTTATTTTTATTCTTATTCTTATTTTTCCTTTTATTTTATTATGTTTTTCATTTTCAAGAATATAGATTTGATGGAATTTATTTTTATTATTATGTGCGGCTAAAATTTTTTATGATTTATTTTTTGAATTATTTAGGACCCTTTGGTTATTAATTAAAATTTTATAAATATTTTTATTATTTATTGTGCTTAAACCCTACAACAAATCGAGAGAGTGAGTTGGGTAATTTATGTTAGATGTACAACGAGAGTTGACATTTAATAGACCTATAGACAACAAGATATTAATTTATTAGGAAGAGATTTCAATAAATTGATAGACTGCCTATAGG
>JAOXYD010068366.1:0-12728 GCA_028565735.1 Pinacopodium congolense | reverse complement strand
CAAACACACCAAAACACACCAAAAGAAACACACTAGTAGCATGATAAAAGCATACTATTTTATTGAAATTACATGAAATCCTAATTCCACGATTAGGTTGCCTCCTAACAAGTACTTCTTTAAGGTCTTTTAACTGGACCTCAGGGTTAAAGTATTTTCAATCTCAACTTAGGTCTAACACCTAACAACTCATTCCTTTAAAAGCTTAGGTCCAACACCTAACTTCTCATTCTCATCCTTTGAATAATGAAAAACCAATTATGGAAGGTTTCCTATACCATTTAGAAGGCTCTTGAATTCATGATTCTTACCCTTGTCAAAGCATTTTGGAAAAAAATCTAGGTATCTAACTTTCACTCACGAACCAAAAGTTGAAATACCTATGAAATCAAAGCTCTCAAATGCTACCTTGGACTCTTCATCTATCCTATCTTCAATGACTTGGAATTGATGCTCACATTCAACAGTTCCAAAAATTGTGGCACTTAAAGCTAGTGCAAACTCCCCGCTTTCACTTACTAGTTCAATTAATTTTTCATGATCAATTTCTTGAATTGATTTTGAAATTTCTCCCATGGTCCTTTGATCATGCTTAGGCTATGCTAGAGTTTTTAAATTTGAAAGAAATGTAGCCTTATTAAGCCATGAATATTCAAGGTGATTCATCTAATTAGAGGTGTAATCATTTACATGCTCAGGATACAGTTGGCTAGGAAAAGGTGAGTTGCTCAAAATAAGAAAGATTCGTCCAAGAGTAATTAGGATAATCCTCATATTCAAGGGGTTTCAAAATGTGTAAATTGATTAGTCCAACTATTGCCCTAGTTATCTTCAGGCTCATACCATTGGCAATCTTGCCAATGTCTTTGTTGCTTCCACATCTTCTTGATGACTAAATAAAGTCACCAAAAGATCACTCTCTGTACAAACAAAGATGACAACAAAACAAAATAAAGAAAGAAATTGATAATCTAAACATCAAACAATCGCAAAATAGAAAACAAATCTTTAGAGTAAATAACATCGATATGTTCCTAATATGATAATTATACTTTCCTAGTAGCGGCACCAAAAATTTGATTGTGGTCGGTTGTACACACAAAATTAGCTCAAATTAGTTTATCTTTTAACGCTTAAAATAATAATTAATTTAAGACCAACTCTTTGGCAAGTGCATTGGTCACAAAAAGTAATATAGTAGAGTATTTTTAAGACTTTGAGTATCAATCCCATGAGAAAGTATGTATATGATTGTAAGTACTAAGTAAATCAGATGCTTTGTAATTTTGTAAATTTTAAAATAAATACTATAAGAAAACTAAAACCTAAAGAGCTTCAATCTATTATAAAAGAGTTTAAGGATGTTTTTTTCTAATTTATTCAGTTACAGCTTTGGTGGTTGATGATTTAATCGATGGATTAGTGACGCTTAATCTAGGTTGTCTTCTCTAAATCAAGACAACGCTATGGTTAAGACATTAACTTATCTCTATTGGTCCAATCTTGAAGTTTGGATATGCTTCAAACTTAGGTAATAGACTTAAAGCTTAGGAAGTCTAATCCTAAATTTCCCTAATTGAAGATTAGCCCCCTCATGATTAACCACATCTTTGGTTATTTCACTTATTTTAACCACATTATTTATTTATTTTTCTAATAACTTAGGTAGAGATTGTCGGATCCTAGATTATTTGATGGCAACATCCTAAGTGATCAGTTCAGGACAAGCATTAAGCATTCAATAAACAAAGATTAATTCACTAATGATGCATTAATCATTAATTAACATAATTAACCATCAATAAACACTTTAACAACCTAGCTAAACTAAAATTAAACATTAAGCATAAAAATTAATCAAAGCTAACAAAATAATTAACTTAAACATCATAAACCTTGATTAATTCATAAATAAAACCACAATACATGAGATTAAAGATTAGAAATCACCAAAGATGGATCTAAGATGATTAACTAACTATAATCCACATGATTACAAGTTTTGGAACAACTTGAAAACTGATTTTACAAAGGTTGATACTAAAATAAAAAAAATCAACCTAAACTACTTTGATCTTCCAAAACATAAAAGAAAACGATTACAGGTCCTAAGCTACTTATTTTTGGAGCTCTGAGACATCCTTTATTTATAGGATAAGCAACAAGAGCAAGTAAGGAGACAGCCATCTACAAATGTTGAAGAATTTGCTGCAAAACTGTGTCTGCGCCCTATAACGGCGGGTGCACCGACGCACAACGACGCTGTTGAAGGATGAACAACTCATCGTTAATAGTCTATTTTTGACTCTTTCAATGGTGGTTTGTGGATCCATCAATGATGGGCTATTAGGCCGTTGTTGATGTTCCAGACTATAATGATTTTGCTTCCTTTTTATACATTTCTTTAATTATTCATATCAACCTGCAAATTAAACATTTCTAAACATTAATTAAATAATTAAACACTGAAATATGGGTAAATATACAACAAATAACATAAAAAACACTATAAAATTCACCCCTAACAAGTTAGATGCAAAATTAGGAAGCCCCCATAAAAAATCTTTAGAGCCAGATGAGACAGATTGTGAGCCTATTAAAGGAGAGGACTCTAGGATCATTACTTAGCATTATAAAGACCAAATTGAGAGAGTATGCAAAGGAAATCTCATTGTGAAGTGGTAAACAATTGAAGCAAATTGAGGAGAAGTAGAAGGATGAAGAAGTGAAGAAGAGTGAGGAAAAAGGGAGTCAAGAAGAAAGCAAAGAGAAAAAATAAGAATCATTTGAAAAGGAGGATAGTGTCAGGTTATTTGTTGACCCCATTACAAATTTAGTAAGACTTTGAGTCCCTTATCCTCAAGGGCATAGAGGTAAATAAATAGATAAACAGTTTGGTAGATTCCTTGAAATTTTCAAGAAATTACATATTAACATTCTGTTTGCTGAAGCTATAACATAAATTTCCTTTTATGATAAGTTCTTATAGGAGATTTTGTCTCATAAGAGCAGGCTTGAGGAGTATGCAATAGTGAAGATAAATTAGGAGTGTTTGGCCAACTTACTAGAGAAGTTGCCACCAAAGTTAAAGGATCCAGGGAGTTTTACTATTTCTTATACTATTGGTGATTTGCATATAAATAGGGCCTTGATGGATTTGGGTGCGAGCAATAACTTAATATCTCTTTCTATTTTCAGGAAGTTAGGATTATTTGAACCTAAGCTTACTATAGTTTCACTCCAGTTGGTGGATATATCCCTTACGTACGTAAAGGAAGTCATTGAAGATGTGCATGTAAAAGTAAACAAGTTCATATTTCTAATGGAATTCTTAGTCCTTGACATGGAAGATGATTGATACATCCCCATCATTCTTAGGAGCTAGTAAAGCTTTTAGATATAGGTATTATCTATCTTATCTCTGATTCCACTTAGGTGAGTCTTGTGTAAGTAGTACCTAAAAAGAAAGATACCACTGTTATGGAATATGAAAAGAATGAGATGATAACTACTACGAAAGTAACTGGATAGATAATGTGCATAGACTTTAGAAAATTGAATAATACCACTTGAAAGGATCAATTTCCTTTGCCTTTAATTGATTAGATTATTAAGAAATTAGCTGCACATATATTTTACTGTGCTTTAGATAGATAAAGTGGTTATTTTCATAATTCAATAGCACCAGATGATCAGGAGAAAATAATTTTAACATGTATTTATATTATATTTGCATATACACGCATGATATTTGGTTTGTGTAATACTCCAACTACATTTCAAAGATACAAAATGGCTATTTTCTTTGATATACTTTAAAGTTGCATTAAAATCTTTATAGATGACTTATCTGTGTTTGGTACTTCATTTAAGGCATGCTTAAATAATTTAAAGAAAGTCTTAACTAGATGTGAAGAGACCTATTTAGTGCTTAATTGGTAAAATTTTCATTTCATGGTCCAGGAGTGCATTGTCCTAGGTTATAAGATATCTAGAAATGGCATAGAAGTAAACCCAGCTAAGATTGATGCCATTAAGAAACTTCCTCCACTTAACAATATTAAATCTATTAGGAGTTTCTTAGGCCATATAGGTTTTTATCAATATTTTATCAAGGATTTTTCAAAGATTGATAGATCGCTAATTGAGTTGCTTGAGAAAGATATTGTGTTTGCATTTGATGATAATTGCATGACATCTTTGCATTTGTTAAAGGAAAAACTTTTGACTGCTTCTATACTTGTATCTCCTGATTAGTCTCTTCCTTTTGAACAAATGTGTGATGCAAGTGAATTTTCAGTGGGGGCTGTGTTAGGATAGTGATGAGGTAAGCTTGTTTACCCTATTTATTAAGCAAGTAGGATCTTAAACAGTACACAACATTACTACACTACTATGGAGAAAGAGATGTTGGTGGTTGTGTTTGCTTTTGACAAATTTAGGTCTTATTTGATTTTGTCTTGAGTCATTGTTTACACTGACCATGTAGCCTTAAAGTACTAATGACAAAACCAAATGCAAAACTAAGATGGATTTGTTAGGTTCTACTTTTACAGGAATTTGATATCTAGTTGAAGGATAAAAAGGGAGTTAAAATTTTTTTGTTGAAGCTACCATGGAAAAAGTAATGAACAAGGACATCAAAGAGACTTTTCCTAATGAGCATCTCAAGGTGGTACTTTCCATTCGAGGTTGTCAATGTCTTTCCATTTGGGTTTCAAGTCCAGAGAGGAAATGAAAAATCCTTTAATATAAATGGACAATGAGCTAAGTTATACCTACCCAGGTTAATGGATGATTTTGAGGAGGGACTCTTCCTTCAAGACACTTTACCTACTCCTCTTTGACCTTATAGTTCATGATTTTCAGTAGGATTATAGTTTCTTTTCTTTTTCTTTACAATTTTTTTCATTTTCATTTCATTATAGTTTAATGTTTTTCTTTTAGTTTTTTGGGTTTTTTTATAGGATAACATTTAACTAAACTTAGCATGACTTCCAACTAAAATGATCAAATTGACTACAAAAAAAGACTTGTAATTGTGAATGTATGATGGAAAGTGATTCTTTTTCATAATGCTAAATTGAAAGAAATTTTAAGTGGATTTGCATGTGAATTTGGAATTGAAAACAATATATGCATGATGAATTAGATTATTTGAGTGAATTTGAAAGTCTATGCAACTAGTTAGAAATATTGGTAAATAAGAAAATTTGGTTTGTTTTACGACATCTCTTGCTCAAATGCTTTTTATAACTTAAAAAAGTATCAAAATTAATTTGCAAGCAAGTTTAATTCACTATACTGGCTTTGTACCATAAAAAGGTCAAAGTTAAAAGTGGCATTAGTAACCAGCCATTGTAAGGTGACTTGGTTGAGTAATCAGAGAAGTTCATGACAAGGTATTCACTTCCATGTAAAAAGTCCAACTGACCTCCCAATCAAGCCTATAATGCTCATATAATAAAATGTGTATTGAACTATATGTTTTTAAGATTGATTTTTGTGATTTGAGTTGAAGTTTGAAATTGGCATAAAGCCTAACAAGTTAAATAATGAATCAATATGAATCATTGGTTATATAGCACTTTTAGAGGATCTTTTATGGTTGAATGAGTAAAATAATGATTTAAACTAATTGATCATTCTATGATATATTTTCATAATGATCTTTTTGAATTTCTTGAAGATTTAATATTATGCTAAAGAATTGGTTTTTGTTATGTTTTGCAACCATGCATGTTTATCCATGATTAAACTCGAGTTATTTGGCTTTAGCTATCTTCAGTCACATAAGTCATATTGAGTTGTTGGATTGACTTTTAACCATCCTTAAAAAATATTCAATTAAGTATCTAAGTAAGTTGCTTTAGGATAAGCAACAATTCAAGTACAGGGGTGTTGTTAGAAGTGATTTATATTGGTTTTTATGCCATGTTTTAATGTGTGTTCCCTCCTAAATATCTATAAAGTTATCCTATGTATGAGTTCTTTTGATTATATAGTAGGTTCAAATCTATTTGGATTTAATTGGATTGAAAAGAATTAAAAAGGAGCCCAAAGATGAAAATGGAAGAAACTTTACTATGCTAAAACAGTCCATCAATGGCTGGTGCTAGGAAGATAAATGATAGCTCCTTATTTATACATTCTTTAGGAATTATAAGAGATATGGAACCAATTTGAGGAGGAACCAATTTGAGGACTTAAAGAATCATGTTACGAAGTTTTATACCAAATTTTAAGGCCATATGACAAGCTATGAAAGATGCATAAAGAGAAAAGCAAGGGAAGCTTAAATAAGCATCGATTTTGGTTTATGTGACTTTCGTGATGCATTAAGCACTGATCATTCTAAAATTTTATGAGTGTAAGAACATCATGTGAATAGTCTACATATCAAATTTTATGGCTATTGCAGGTGTATAGAAGGAGTTAGAGCAGAAAATGTTAAGAGGGGTAGAAGTTTTAAATTTATGGGACTTAAATAGGGTTAATAAAATAACATTGTTTTGTGATTCTTAGGGAAAAACATGACTAGATAAAACCCTAATCGTTAATCATTCCTAATCCCTAGCAGCCACTTGTGGGAGTATAAATACTCCTATTTTTTTCACTTTTAGATAGCATTCAAGACAAGTATCTCTCATACCTCATCTAGCTATGTTTTTGTCTCGTTTTCTTTCCAAGTTATTCTTCAACTTAATCTATGTTCATTGGAGCTTTTAAGTGACGATTTGGTGCAAAAATCTTTAGGGAGTTTTCATATTCTTGTTAATTATTTTTGTTTTTCATTTTAACACTTTTATTGACTCTATCTTGTTGATCCATTCAATGGAAACCTTTGTTATGATCTTAACTTGTTTTCTATTGATGAAAATGTGTGAATAGATTATTTTTGGCTAAAGTTAGGATAATATTAGGTTATGAGCAAATTGGGATTAGTTGATTTTTGCCTAATTAAATGTTTATTTTTTCCTAGTTTAGCTTGATCACCTAGGTTAGAGCCTGGGTAATTAAATTCCATAACCTAGTGGTGTTTGATTTCCAAAAAATCAATTGGGTAATACACTTAAACCTAAAAGTAGACCAACTTTAGGATCTTTTGTGAGGATTCCTATGATAAATAAACTTGATTCTAGATGTCTTGTGATTAATGCCTTTTATTCTAAGTTATTTATGAATCAAATAGGTAATTTGAGTTTAAAAGAGAAAAGACTTTTCCATAAGCATTATTTATGCTTTATTTGAGTGAAGTAAATCCCAAATCATTCCACCACCATTAATTTTAAGGGATTAACCCATTAGAATTCGAAGCCTTAACTAGTTTTTGTCCTTTGGTAACATTTAATCGCATTTTACTCATACTTTGCATATTGCATATTTTGTTAGTCATGTATTTTAATTCTTTTTTGAATCAATCAAATCTTAGTTATCTAAGTAGTCGAATATCGTTTAATTCGATATTTTTACTCTTTGTTCCCTTGGGTATGATACTCAGTTTGATATCGTTTTATACTACTTGCTGATAAGGTGTTCTTGCCTTTAGATTGGTCTAGGGTTGAATTGGTTATTTTGCTTAAGTTTAGAACGCAAAAACTAATCCATATTAATTATACGAGTTTAAGTGAAATAGTTAACAATGTTATGAATCAAAATTTTAACAGATTAAAATTTTCTATTAGAAATAGAACAATATCCAATATATTAGAAACAATACAAATTTTATGGTCATGAAATGTTAATACTGGGAGTATGTGAATAGTAGAACGAGTAAGCTCTGGAAGTTAGTAAAAAAGTTATAAAACTTAGAAGAGATAAAAAGACGATGGAAAACATACTATTAAACTTAGAAGAGACAAACATATATATTTTTTGGAAGTTAAAAAAAGTGAATGAATATAAAGTGTTAAAAGATTACCCAAACTAGCTGCCATAACATCTTAATAAATTATAGAACTAAGGTAAGGGTGGTACATTAATCCACAATGATAACATAGTTACATCTTATTACTATCCTTGAATGCAAGTCTTTAACATGCATTAGCAGTTGAAGTAAGCCAATATATGGTAACATGGAATCACAAACTACGAGATGTTGATTTTTATTACTATCCTTGGAATCTTATCCATCTTACATTAGTAGCTAAATAAAGTAATCCTCAAAGTAGTAAGTGCAACATAACCAACTTCAGATGTGATAATAAATTAGTTCCATAAATCAGTATTCTTGCATTGGAGTAACAATTGGTGTATGGATTGCTAGAGTCTCCACTTGGCTACCATCTTTAAGGATATTTTGCTTACAAGGCCTCTAATGATTATAGCCTCTTGGATTTTATTCACTAGTTTTTATGTTGTGGTTTCAAAATTATCACCTCCCAATCCATGCGATCTTATTTTTCTTTCTTACCACGTGCAGTAAACCAGTGCTCTAAATACTAATTTGAATAATTTTTGGTGACATTTTGAATGAAAGAGAAAGTAAGAGGACCATGAAATTAGTTAGAGTAGATTTGTTACAATAGTTACATTATAAGAAGAATATTATTTGGATGAGGTTCCATGACAATCTTGGATATTGCATTTAAAGAGGTGATCCAACATCCTAACATAACTCGCACATTCTATATAATATATTGAATTTTAAATCATACTTTGTTCCCAGCCTATTCTTAATTGCCAACCATAAAATGAAAGAATTACATGGGACGAGAGTTAAAGTCTCACACTATATTGGTCTAGTGAGGTTTGTCCTAAAATCCAAAAAAAAAAAAAGCTCTTTATAGTATGATAATGTGAATAATTGTTTCTTGTCTTGTAACTAGAGAATGAAGTCATTATTGGCTAGATCATGATGGTAGCATGACATAGTTTCCATGACCATTATAACTCCTCTATAAGGTGTGCTAGCCAAAACCAAGTGTTTTCCTTCATAAGAGCCTGGTCCTTAGTGTTAGCAAGGATGATATCCTTGAGGGATTGAAGCTCTCTAATTTTGTAAAAGGATCTTAAATCATGTCACTAGTCATACCTAAAGAAGGTGTCTCTCCCATTGCCAATTTTATGTTTTATGACAACTTGCATTGCATCTCTAATGATCAAAATTTGCTTGAACATCTAAAAGGTGCTAGAATTTATTTTGAAATTCCAAATGGTCTTCCCTTTTAAATAGTATTGATGCACCCATTTTACGTAAAGGCTCTCTTTAGCTATGCATAGTTTCGATAATCTTGATAAGTAGAGGTTAGATAGTTATCTTGGTTAAAGGAATACCTAATCCACCATTTTCTTTTAGCAAGCACATATTATTCCATTTAATTTGTGGAATTTTAGGCTTGTTATCAACTTCACTCTATAGAAAGTCTTTAATCAGTCTTTTAATTTTTTTCACCAGCTCCTTAGGAATAGTTAAATGAGAACACCAATATATATGTAGGTTGGTTAGCATAAATGTTTTCAATTAGAGCCTTCCACCATAAGAAAGAGACTTGTTACACCCATTGTATAGTTTTTTGTATAAAGATTTTATACGGGGATAATTTTCTAAATAAGTGAGTTTCCTTATATCGATATAAGGACCCTAGGTATTTAAAGGGAAGTTGCTAGAGAGTATGGCCTTTAGATATAGCTAGAACTCCCATATGGATGTCTGTACTTATCGATATAAAGAAAAAGCTTTTACTAGGATTGAATGATAAACTAGGTATATATTTAAACATTTCTAATGAGTTGAGCATTACATTAAAAAAAGTAGGCATAGATCCATGTAAGAGTAAACAATCATTTTCAAATGATAGATTAAGGAGGCGTAACTTTCCACATTTGTGATAGAACTTGAAACCAGGTTTCCAGGAAATGTTAACACTTAATAGTTTATTGAGAACTTTCATACTTAGGAAAAATAAGTAAGGTAAGGGGGGATCACCCTTCCTTATTCCTTTAGAAGCCTTGAAAAGTTTAGATGGTTCTCCATTGATTGAAATAAATAAAGAGATAATTGTAATGCACCTCTTTACCTACTATAAGAATTTAGCTGGAAATCCTATAGCCTACATTAAACTGAGTAAAAAATTCAAGGATTCATATGATTTGTTGAAGTCTATTTTTAATGAAAAACTATTTATGGATTGCTCAATGTGATAGCTCTTAAATAACTCTTGAGTAATTATAATATTATCTCCAATACTCTTGCCATGAACATAAGCATCCTGACTAGGATTTATCATCATTAGCAGAGTTTTTTTTTAGTTTGTTAGCTAGGATTTTAGATATCATTTTATAGACCATATTGCACTAGGTAATAGGTTTATGATCATTCAAAGATAAGGGTTTAGCCACCTTAGGAGCAAGGTATATGTGAGTCCTTTTCATTTTAGTAAGGATATGACCCTTAGAGAAATACTCCTTTACTACATTAAGAATCATCTCACCTTTGAGCCTCCGTTTGCTTTGAAAAAATTTGGCATTAAAACCACCAGGTTCAAATAAATTATCAGGGTAGAGGTTGAACATGGTTTCCTTAATTTTATCTAAGGTTATGTCTCTAATTAATTCATTTGAAAACTCACTTAGAAAAGCATTAGCTAGGTAGTTCTTTAAGTCATTTGGAATAGGATTGACAATTTGTTAAGTGCCTAGGAGCCCTTTTGAAGTGGTCATGATCAGTTCTTTCAAGTCTTCTTGATTATTAACCACTCTACCACTTGCACCACGAATAGCTATTATCTTGTTCTTATTCCGCCTGGCTTAGATAGCTCTATGGAAATATTTGGTGTTATTTTCACCATCCTTCAACCAAAAGATCCTTGATTTCTATTTAGTTAGGAGTGAAAGTTTTCCAATCTTTACAAAATTCTTAAGTGCAATGACCCTGTGACTTTTGACAATAGGGTTTATAGGGTGTAATCAAATAAGTCTTGACACCTGTTGAGAGCTCCATAAGCTTCATTCTTATGTTTTAACATAGAGGTTTCTAGTATTCTTTTGAATTTGAATTAGTTAGCCTTAGTAGCTCTAAACTTCTGATGTTAGATAAATGCTTAAGTGCCAATCCCTTTTAGTTTCAATCCCTTTATCACTACTTCAATGAAGTTAGGATGATTCAAAAGAGAATTGAAGAATGTAAATGGTGTACTTCTTTTGCTTTCAGTAATTCTAGGTTGAATAACCATAGGAGAGTGGTTTGAGATGAGGAATTTGTCAAATTTTGTATAGCTAAGAAAATAAGACATGATCTAAGGGGATTTCACCAAAACATCTGTCTAGCTTCTTTTGAATAAATCAATCCCCAAATTATTTATTTTTCAAGCAAAAAAAATACAATATTCTTTAGGTTAACTAGCTCAAGATCTCTAGTGAGTTTATACAACTCATCATTGCCATGACATCTGGTCAGTATAAATCCCTAAATTTTTTATGAGGCAACAATTAAAGTCTCTAACTATTATCCATGGGCTATCATTTTTTTATTGTCGTAAGCTTAGCTAAATCCTCCTACAATTTCTCCCTTTAAAATTCATGATTGGTTGCATAGATAATTACAATAGATAGGGGTTTCTATGTTTGAATGAGTAAAACTTTAAAGTGGATATCTTGATACAAGTAGCTCCATCCTTTAGTTAAAACATCATAAGATTAATAGAGATCAATATTCTATAGTTATAATGTGCTCTTTAATTTCTAAGAATAGTCCAATCTTTCTCTAAAACCCAAAGACCTTTTTTATAAAAGTCCTTTTACATTTTGATTTCCACTACACCAAGAAAATCAACCTTCTTAAAAATGAGGAATTACTTTAAGATCTATCACTTATTTAGACTATTTAAGCCCTTAATATTTTAGATAACAAAATTCATTGAAGAGAAGAAGTGTTAGTTTTCTTAATCTTATACTTTTTTGAAGTCCTTGTCTTACTAGTGCTTAGATTAGATCCACAGCTTATCAACGAGGTATTTGCAACAATTTGATTCCAAAAGATAGCTTTTTTTGATTATCTTGTCCCTTTTCTAAGCCGAGAACTTCATTAATAAGTGTGAACTTCCTATGTTCTTCTATTTTAGTGTCTGCAACATCCCTAACTAATGCATACTTATTAGTAATGATTACTATAAAATTTAAGTCTACTTGTTGGAGAGTCATTGGGAATAGTATAATCCATAAGAGTAGAAGACATGCCCTAATCATAATTTTAATATAATTTTGAATATCACTTTGATTGTTGGTGTCTACTGCAACCTCATTAGTAAGCTTCTCCATTAGAGAGTAATTAAGGACATCACTTTGTTTGGTAGAGTGACCAATAGAGCCATCTCAATCCACAAGAGTAAGAGACATGCCTAGTCCTACTTCTATATGATTATGAATGTCATCTTGATTGTTGGTATCTAATGTAGCCTAAGGTCATTTGTACTCTTATTAGTTTCCATCCCCTAACTTGCAAGTGTAATAAAGGTGGTTGCCTCAGTTTCTTTTTGCGTGGGTCCTCATACCCGTATTAGGTTTTTTCTTCCAGGTTTCCATAAATAGGTGATAGATATAAAATCTTCAATCAGGTTACCTCCTTCATCTAATATTTTGATCTTTATAGAATTATGGAAATCATTAGTTATCTCCATCGATATGCACACTTGATAGGGATAAAAACATTCATGTTTTATCACTTTTCATAGGATTTTGGAGAATAATTTGGAGTACTTTTGGGATTGTAATTAGTATGATGTTAATTT
>JAOXYD010068355.1:0-12728 GCA_028565735.1 Pinacopodium congolense | reverse complement strand
GGATCGATACTCGGAGTCTTAAATATACTCCACTTTATTACTTGATTCGACTGGTACGCTTGCCGAATGTTGGTCTCAAGTTAAATTGTTAAATTGTGCATGAAAGATAGAATAAATTGAGCTAATTTTGTATGTGGCCAACCGCAATCAGTTGTTATAATATAACATGGTTTTATCATCACCAAAAAGGAGGAGATTGTTGAACTAGGGAAGTTTCACCATCTTTGGATGATGAAAAAACAAATATTTTACTAATGTTTATACTTAAAGTGTATTGAAATATAGGTGTTTGGACAATGAAGTTAAAATATATTTGCTTAAGGAGGCTTGGAGCTATAATGAAATTTATAAAGATTATGTATAAAGACTCAAACCTTTGAAGAATTGAATTAGTTTGACATAGTTTGATTTATGTAAATTTTGTTGTAAGCTTTTACTTAATTCATTCTGGTTCTTTAAGAGGCCCATTCATGTATACTTACATTCATGATTTGGAAGATGCATGTAGGAGCATAATCAAGAGGACTTATGTGATTAATGGGTGTGAATATAGAAAATCCCCTTGATGTGTGAATTTTTTGAATAAGAAAGTAGGATAGAGTTTTAGTAAGCTTAAGGAAGTTTTTGCTGAAAGTTAAACCCGTTCTGGTTGGTTTTATATTTAATGGAATATGTTTTGTTTTATGAGCCAATAATTATAGGTCGGTTATCTGAATGTGTGCAAAATAGGGATTGGTCAACCGAAACATGTCTTAGGTCGACTGAATGATTGATTTTCTAAGGTCAATAGACCAAAAACCTTAATCGATTGACTAAACAATATAAATTACAGGGAGAAAGTCTACCAACGGTTGGATTACATAACAATAAAAAGAAATTAATAATCATATCTATTGGATAAGAAATTTATCCATTGGACAATGACTAATTGGTGTTAGTTTTAATATAAATAGCTGTGATTAGTAAGAGTTGGACATAGAATAATCTTCTAAGCCTTTTTACAAGCATTTTGAGTATTATAAGTGTTTTTGGTGTATCTTGTGATGTAGTGCGAGGCTATTTTATGTTTATTCATTCAAGTATTTTGTGAGCCTCTTTTATACACCAAGTGTTCTTAAGGGAAGCATTGTTTTTAAGATTTGTCTTTTGGTAAGGTTATTCTTTAATACAAGGAAAAGAACAGAAAAGGTTATTCTTTAATTCATGATTGTATTATCAAAACCATCTTAACAAGTTGCGTTGGAAACTCAATGTAAGGGAAAGTGGGTTGCTCCAAACGAGTATAAATTAGAAGTGTACTTCTTCTCTCTTGTGTTTATTTTTATGCACTTATTTTACTTTGTTTAATTTGATAATTTTATTTAAAAGCTTTTGCAAGTAATTGTTAAATTTATTTGTGCATTTTTCAAAAAGAGTTTAAATCCTAATTCACCCCCTATTAGGTGTTATATATTACATAACTATCGTCCCCTTCAGCTTCTTTTCCATTTTCCTCCATTTTTTATGAGTTGTTGAGAAACATTTTGGTGCCACTACACAACACTTCACACAACATTACCTTTCCATTAGTACCACTTTTTCACCAAATTGAGTGACAAAGAAATTTTTTGACCACCAAGGAATATTCCAAATGAGGTTGACTATAGTATATTGTTCATCTGAGACTATTTTTGTACATAATTTAGTCACTTTACTGCATAGTATTCAGGCAAATTGTGCCCCAGACTTCCATAAGCTAGCTTTCTTGTAAGAGGCTATCATTTGATTCCTATAGGTTTACCACTCAAGAGGATGTAGATTGGTTCCATTCTCATAAAACCAATGAATTTATCATAGAATGTTCATGCATCTAATTTTGGATACCAATATCGTTGTCTCCAACACATTTTGAGCTTTAGGTTAGGAGCCGATGCTCACTCTTTTAAAGCCTTATTTTTTGACTTTGGTTGTTAAGTTCTATGTGAACATCAAGAAAAAGGATGAGCCTAACACTATTGAGATTTTGAGTATCATATGAGGTATTCCTATCCACATCACTCATACATTTATTTTAGATTTTTTAGGAATACTAGACGAGGGTGAATTTTTGTGAGGGCTTAAGATACCTTTCATAGAGATTCAGCTACATCTGATCTCACCTTTTCGATAGCTACAATGCTTAGGATTAGTTAGGAGTTACCCCTGTGCCTTTACTACTTAACATCTAAGGGTTAGGAAGCATATCATTGTGGCACTGTTGAGTGCTAATGTATCTTTTAGGGCTAGTTATTTAAATGGGATTAGATTCATGAACGTATTTATTTTGTACAAGATGTTGCATGGGTTAGGTGCTATCAAGGTCCTTCCTCTTTTGGGATTCTTCATTACAGGCATGGGAGAAGTTTTTCAGATTTAGAGACCGAGTAAGGACTTCTGCTTCCCTACTTGTTTTCCATGATCTTTGAAGTCGTAAAAGTTCATTTTGATGGTAAGGTACCCTAGGACCTTATTCACCTTACATAGATCACATATTCCCCCCTCGAGCAGTGGAAGTATGCCTATGTTATATTTGTATGGCGCAACATCATTGTTCACAAGTTTCAGGAGGGTAAGAGACTTGATGACCTTATTGTACCACATGCCCATTATATTGCACCAGAGGAGGTTATAGGTGGAGCATCTTCCAAAGCGACACAAAATTTCCATCCATCTCCTTAAGCTTCACCTGCTTTGGTGCCTTCTCCTTCTAATTTATCTCTATATAATATTATGACTATTTTATTAAGGCTGGACGGTCATTTTGCTTATGAGCTCTCGAAAATTCATTCAATGCGTTGTTTAGAGATTCTTCCTATCATGGTTTCTATCCATGATCGTCTGGATCGCATGGAGTTTCAGATAGAGAGATTAGAGGAGCAACATTAAACTCAAGATAAGGACCAAAGTCCTAACTTGTAGTTACTTTTAGGTTATTTGCTTTCACTGCATTTTTCTTTTATTTGTTGAAAATAACATTCATTACAAATGAAATTTTCCAAAAAACTTTTGCAAAAATCCATTTCCAAAAGATGCAACATTTTTAATACAATGTACCAACTACAAAAATGCAAATGATATGTATGGTCTCCCCTAAACACGTGAATCCATTTTTCAATATAAAATGCACATATTAAGGTGAGCATTCTCAAATCAAGCACGAATGTCCAAAAATCAAGTCAAACTATGAATTATCATATAAGGACATAAAAATACCTCCTTTTGCATCACCTTTTGATATGAAATCCTTTACTCCTCACTTGGTTCAACAATTTTTCTTCAGTAGAGTCATGTGAGGGTTCTTAGTGATCTTTTCATTTTTGGGAGATACCACTTCTTCTTATCTCCTAACTTGACACCAATTTTGTATCACTTGATGTTGACCTAAAAAATGTTGACCTAATGGATTCTAGGTACCCACATTAACTTGGGTTCTTAAGTGTTAAAGTCTATAACTTTCTCAACCCATATTTGGGAAGGTTTCTTAAACATGCTATATTTAACAAAATAAAACTTTTATACATGAAAATTACAATCACGTGGAACATTATACTTATGGTCATGAAACCTATAATCTTGATGCATATATGTATTTTTCCTTCTAATATGATCTCTCCTATGAAGATACTCATGCATATGATGAATGTTGGAATGCATCAATCTATTATGTCTATTATGAGACCTAAATGCATTTCTAAGTCTAACATCTCTAATTGTGAAGTCTAACATCTCTAATTGTGCTTCCTTGATGAAGATTTGGACTAGAATATGAATGAAACATGTTTAATGGCCTAGAATGATTGTAGAGGATGTTCTTAGATGGATGGGAATGAATTTATGGTGCTTGTGTGTGAGTTGGTCGAAATTTCCTGCTATATGAGCTAATTTCATGTATGTTCTTCTCTTAGTAAAAATTCCTCATAGGATGTGAATATGAAGTGATCCTAGAGTTATAAACATGCATATATAGAGCTTGCACATGTCTTATGCCATTTTGTCTAAAATGAGACATAAATGCATTATGCACATTTCTTGGTCTCCTATCACTGAATGTTGTCTCTTTATGATAGTGGAACCTAAGAAATGATTGAAACATACCTCTAGACTTAAGAATATACTTATGATAGGTATGGGAATGCAAAGATTCATATTCCTTAACTTGAGGCCTAAATGCATCATGAGATGATTTTGCATTCCTTAAGAAGTTATACTTAATTTTGGCTACATGCACATCCTTTCTAGCCTTTGTCTTAGATGTATATGTGAATGTAAGATTGTTCTTCCTGAGATGTAATTTTGATGAAGATTGAACATGATAAAATGAAGGCTTAGGCAAAATTTCATCTTCTAAATTCTTGTCTTTTACAAAAAATATTTTTGCATCCTTAAAAATATTTTAATTAACAAATCCTAAACCATGTCTATCATAGGAAGCCTTTTGGGCTCTTAACATGCAATCCCACTTTTCCTTGCCTTTTATGTAATTAGAAAAAGATTATTTGAGGTCTTCCATTTCCTCCTTTAAAGGTTCATTTTCATGCAATAATTTATACTCATCAGTGTACTTGCCAACAACCACACTCTTACAATCTAACATGACATTCATCACATTTTTCAACCTTTCAATTTCTGATGTTCATTCATTCCTATCTTCTAGCATGTCATGCATCTCATTTTTTAGCTTCTCATATTCTAATCTACATGCATCCATTTCTTTCATCAAGCAACCATTTTCACAGAAACAATCATCTTGTTTCTTTAAAACTTGTCTATTCTTGGAAGAAAGTTACTTCCTTCTCAAATACACAACTCTAAGGCAATTAACAAGTTCATCATAAGATAAATCATCATCATTACCATCATCATCAATAGAAGATTTAGTAGTTACCTCATTGTAGTCACTTTGAGAATTTGATTCTCCTCAAAGGCTATAAAGCATTTAATTTGAATCTCTTCATCCATTATCTCATTTCTAACTTCTCTAGCATCAAGGCCACCTATATAAATTTGCTACAATCTATGCCAAATCTCATAAGTTGAAACATATATGGAACCTTTACAAAAAACATGCCTATCTAATGCTTCATGAAAGATATCCATGGCTTTTTCATTTAAAGAAGCAACTTTATCATCATTTGAAAAACTATATTTCACCTTTTTTAAAAAAATCTCATAAATAAAAATCTTGACCCATTATAAAGAATTGCATCCTAATTTTCCATTCAAGAAAATCACTCCCATTAAATAAAGGCATTTTATGAATATCTAACCCTTTTTTACTACATGAATCATAAAAATGTGCCATATTAAACCTTTGCTTATAAAGTTTGAAAGAAATTATGAAAAATATGAGGCTAGGATTTAATACCAATTGAAAGCCATATGAAACCCAGGAGGGGGTGAATTTGATGCTTAAAAAATTTCTTTTAAACTAAATAACCTAAGCCTCTTATGCCTATTTTAACTATATCTAATCATTAAACAAAAATTTAATCTATATGAATGTTATGAAAGTTCAATTCAAATTTAAGTAATTATAAACCGAGCATAAGTATATAAATACAAAGACGATAGGGAAGAGAAGAACACCAAGATTTATAATGATTCATCAATCCCCAATAGCTAATTCACTCTCCAACTACTTATTAGAAGTTTTAACTATACTAATCTTCCTTACGGTGAAGCGAGAACCTTACAACTTCTTCTTTCTATAAAAGAGGTGAAGAGGAACCTTTAAAATCTTACTTCTCATAAGGAGTTAAAGAGCAACCCAATACAATCTTACTTAAGGACGAAGAGTAGCCTACACAATATTGCTTTCCAAATGGGTAAAGAGGAGCCTTTATAATTTTCCTTAAAATAGGGGAAGATTAATCCTTAAATAGAAACCAAAATAAAAAAAATTTATTCCCAAAAAAAAGCTCCAAAATCAAGCTCTTAGACCTCCCAAAAATTCCAAAAATTAGATTAATCAAAACTAATATTTAAAGGTCTCAAAATAATGTAATGAATGCAATTATATCAAACACAATCACCAATTCTATCCCAATACTATTACATTGCAAAATCAAGGCAAATCACATTTAAAAATCACACATGACTCAAATATTATTTATCACAATGCAAGGGTAACATATTAATACTCTTTTTAAAAGAAAATAGAATCCTATACGTTAACAACCAAATAATTAAATCAAAGACGCCTAAATAAGTAACCACTTACACTTTTAATGGTGCTTTATTCAAGCTTGTTCAATAAAAATGATTCTAAAACTTTTCAAGATGAATAAAATTATGAAAAACCTTTTGGAACTTCATTAAGCCATAAAATAATTGATTTATAAAATAAAAATGAAATTAAAGCATCAAATAATCAGATTAAATACAAACATGCAAGCTATCAAAAACTTTAGTAACTATAGTAATTAAGTTTTGACTCATAAATAGATGATTTGATCAAATAAAATGTAAAACTCAGCACACAAAACCTTTTGAAACCTTAATTTGTTAGTTACTAATAGATTCAAACAATAAAAACGAAACTAGAGAATAAAAACAGAAGGATTGAATTATGAGTAACTTAAGAATTATTAAAATGATAGTATTTCAACTTCAACCTAAAAACAAATGTGTTCATGCCTTATAAATTCATCGGAATAATTTCAACAACTTCTTGGGTGTTCAAACAACTCTAGAACATCTTATTGAATCAATAAAAACTAAAATAAAATTGGAAACAATAGTATTTAACTAAGACTACTTTAAGAACACTAAAAAACTTGAGTATATTTGCTTTTGATAATGAAATCTTGTTTAGAGTGGAATAAAGATTGTTATAGAAGCTCTAGAACACTTATATATAGTGTTAGGAAGCTCAAATAGTCATTAGTAACAGCTAACCACTAAAGAGTTAAAATTTTGTTAAAATTCGAGAGTTGCTTTCTTGAAACTAGATGTAAATATAGACAGTGGATTATGTTATCAATATCGTAGTTGATCTTCAGGGTAAACTACTATTGTAGTCACTAACTATAATGGTGTCTTTGATCAAATGCAATAGCCATTGATCACCTACTATTAAAGACCTATAAATGCATAAAATTGATACAAATCAATTCCAAAATACTCCAAATATTTTCCTAACATGAAATTTATAAATTTAACTAGTGTTTAAACCATATTTCAGGGCTTTTTAAACTTCTAAAATGTTTCAATTAAATCAATCATAATATTAGCCATGATTGTGAAACTTTTCATTGTAAACATTTCCAAAAAATTTTCAAAACTGAAATTCATATCATATCATGACTCAAACACATTCAAACGCATTTAAATAAGTTTAAGCAAGTTTCTAAAACACTTTGAAACATTAATAAAATTTATTTAAAGACAATTCACATATATTCCTCTGGATTATGCAATTTTATACAAATGCAACATTATAATCATTTCTTAACATGTCAATGTCGTAATCAAATTCAAGTAAGAATTAAAACATTTATGCAAAACCTACATGTAAATATTCATGCAAATGTGAGACCTTTCCAAGCATTGATTAAGTTTAAAGAAGCTTACAAAATAAGAAACTTTCCTAAATATATTCAACCTTGATCTTCTTCTCTTGATATTCACTTCAATTCTTCTATGCTTGTTCCACATCCATTTTCTTCATATATGCTCTTTCACCTTCGGCATCGACCCTTGTTATTACATAATTTTCATCAAACTATATTTCTAATGCATCAAAACTAATCCATTAGCAATAAGAATGTCTTATCACATTAAATTACATAATTGGAACCTTCCTTAGTTCAACATTATTTTGTAACTCTATTATACTAAAATGTAGAAAAGTTAAAATTAGTAACCATAAAATGTATTTCATAACTCTATTACACTAAAATAAAAAATAGATAAAATTAGTCATATAGCTTTTATATTTTCATAAACTAACTATTTTCATTTTTAATTATAAATATAAATAACTTTGTGTCCAGTATTGAATAATTATTACTATGAATATTATGATCCTATAATAAAATAATTTAGATTTTATCTTTTAAAATTTTGACCAAGGAACTTAATTTTCATGATAAATAATAAAATCTTAGTATAGAAAATTTTGTAATTGAAGATTTAGTTTAATAATAATTGAAATTTTAATTTTTATGTTAAAATATTTTATTATTTATTTGTACATAAATAAATTTATAATCGATAATATGATATGTTAATTTTAAAAGTTAAATTCATATAGCTAAGTTGTTCGCCAATAGCTGTTTATAAACAAGTTCTATAATAAGAAAATATCATTTCTCCTTCTCTTGAAACTTTTTATTAATAATTTTATCTTTATTACACAAAACATCATATATTCTGCACTTGCCTCTTAGAGAGAATCATATACATTAAAAACTATCTGATCAAAAGATCTTGTAGAGTTTGAAAGGATACTGTGAAATAAGGAGTTTGATTTTCTAAGAAGCAAACTTTGAGATTTTGATGTTCTTAAATGTTGAAGGACTTGTTTATCTTGACTAACATACTTGACACTAAGCTTATAGATTTCTTGGTATACCTTTAGGCTCTCCAATGATATATTATGACAAATAATATAACTTTTTTAATAAGTCATAAGAAATTAAATTAACAGAAAATATGAGACTTAATTGGTCAAACAAAATATATGAGGCTTTAAAGGGAGCATTTTAAAAGAAAGACAATAATAATCCTCAGAGACCAATCACAAACTTAAAGGCATAACTCATTCAATGACATATCATTAAAATTTAATTGAGAAATTTTTAAGCAAAGAACACTTCCTTTATGATGTTAGGCCATGAATAGGGATAGAGACTTTTGAAATTTAAATTTTGGAGACCATAAAGTCGACGAGATGAGCTTGAGGAAAATCTACTAAGAATTTTGACTGAGTCTTCATTACCACATATTCCATCTTTAAGTCACTTTAATAGCTTATTGGGAATTCATTTCCTTTTTCTAACATGCTTCATGTATTCAATTCATGATTCATTGTATAGATGTGAATTGAGTTACTATAGATTCTTGAAATTTCTGTCATTGCTTTCACGCCATATGCCATAAAAACAACAATTAAGAGTTGAACGCCTTATAGCATCCAATTGTGTGTTGGAAGGGGGGAAAGTAAACTAAATGTTTTTTTTTTTTTTTACTAAACTAATCAATCTAAACTACATAAAATAATTTTAACTATATACAATCACTAAATGAAAATTCAACCTATATATGGAATGCCAATACTTATGTAAAAATAAACCAAATTTAATCAATTATAAATCAAACACAATATCGCATAAACTTAAATAGGAAAGGGAAGAGGAGAACCCAAGAATTTATAGTGGTTAAAAAATCCCTAACGATTGCCTAATCCCCTCTCCAACTACTTGGTAGAAGTTTTAACTATAATAATCTTCCTGAATATCAAGAGTAACCCTTACAACTTCTTCTTTCAATAAAGGAAGTGAAAAGAAACCTTTACCATCTTTCTTTCCACAAATGAGGTGAAAAAAATCTTTAAAAATCTCATAAAAGGTGAAAAGTAACCCAACATAATCTTCTTTCCAAATAGATGAAGAGTAACCTACACAATCTTTTTTATAAATGGATGAAGAGGAGCCCTTTAAATGAAACAAAAATGCAAAAAATTTTTCCTAACCAAAAGCCCCAAAATCATACTCTTAAACGTCATAACACTTCCTAAAATTAACTTAATCAAAATACTTAAAGAGCTTAAAATGATGTAATGAATGTAACTAAATTAGCACAATTGCCAATTCTTTCTCTAATGCTCATATATTGCATAAATTAATGCAAATCACATTCAATAATCATAAGTAACTCAAATACAATTTATTGTGGGTCAAAAGAAACCTATTAACACTCTTTTTAATGACAAAGAGAGGCCTATGCCTTAACAACCAATTAACCAAATCAAAGACCCCCAGATAAATAACCACTCAGACCTTTAATTGTGTTTCAATCAAGATCATTCAATAAAAATGATTTTGAAACTTTTAGAGACCAATAAAATTTATGAAAGCCTTACAGAACGTAATAACCCATAAACTAATTTATTGATACAACAAAATTGAAATTAAAGCACTAAATAATTAGTCTAAACCTAGGAAACACACAAGGTGTCAAAACTGTAGTATTAACGCTCTAACTCTAACATAAACATTTTCAATGACCAAAATGGATCAAAACAAACATAATAAATCTACTGGGACCGTAATCAATCAGTGAACAACATATTGAAACATCAAAACTAAAATTTAAAGGATCAAATAGCATTATTAAACTAATAACATTTAAAAGATGTCAAGTATACACTATTTAAATTCTAACTCAAATAACAAACATTTATAACCTTTTAAACACACAACATTATCACAATAAATCTCTTGAAAAATAAAGAAACAATAGAATAATAGATTGGAGCAATACAAACTAAATTATAACATAAAAATGAAATTCAAGGTTCCATAAATAAAGATGAAAGATGAAGAATAGTGCAAAGTTTACAACTTAGATGAATGAGACTCTTTAGTCTTGAGGAATAGCCATTAAGGGGTTAAAAAGTTTTTGAAAACTTAAAGCTACACATTTTACAAAACTAGGAGTTAGACATTACATTGGGTTTGTATGGACATTAGCGGTGTTGTTAACAACCTACATTAATCTCCTTTAATAAGACTATAATGGTGGATTTCATGACTATAATGGCCCCATGACGACCCACGTTAATGACCACTGTTGAAACATTAGACAATACTTCTAAAACATGTCCAAATACTTTCCAACTTTTTTCTTAACATCAAATGTAATTCCATATATGATTAAGAAGATTCCAAAGATGATTTTAGGCACTAAGACTTATCAAATAAGTTCAAATATAAAGATAAGTCTTGGTTTATAATAAATAGAACTCATTTAGAAACTTTATTTTCAAAACCAATTCTAAACAATTCATAAGCATGCTAACACCTTTCATAAACACTTTTAAAACATTTCTTTAGACATCAAGCCATTTCAATTAAACCAAGATGCAACATATACTTTGGTTATGGAAATGTAAACACTTGAAAACTTACTAAATTTCCAAACATTATGTCAATAAGTTTCTAAAATTTCTAAAAATAATTTTTATTATATAATCTTAACTCAGATAAACTAAAAACTTAAAAAAATCTGTCCTAAATGTTCCAAATTACATAGACATATTAAGAGGACTTTTTTAAAAAACAAATCATCTAATTGACTCTTGATTATGCAACTTTACGCTAATGTGACATTCTAAACCAATTCATAACATGTCAATGCCATCATCAAACTCATCTAACCACTAAAGCATTTATGCAAAATAAACATGCAAATATGACATGTCAAAGTGAATCCTTGTTCAAGCATTGATTAAGTTTAAGGAAACTTCCAATAAAGATAGACACCTAAATACTTATTCAACCTTGATCTTCATGTCTTAAACTTCTATCCTTGATCTTCATATTGATTTCCTTATCAATGCTTACTCCATTCCTCATTTTCTTCGTGAAAACTGTACTACCTTAGGCTCCAATACATATCATTTTAAAATTTGTACCAACCTATCTTTCTAGCACACCAAAACTAAAGCATTTGTAAGAAGAATGTTTTCTCATTATCAGAAAACATGATTGGCACTTCCCTTAGTTCAAAAAGAGTGAATTTGAGGAGGGTTGATAAAGGATTGTTTGAATAAGAAGTGATAAAATCCAATAAGATAGTCCTCTACCATAAGTTAAGATTCTAGGGAAAATTACAATAATAATTAGGTTTGACCAAATTGATAGGGCATAACTGCATAGGAAAAACTGACGATTATAGTTTTCCACGATACTTTTACAAAGACCACTAGTATGAAGATTAAGAAAATGTAAGTTACACCTAATCATTAATCTATTCATAATAGAAAGACATGGGATAAATTAAACTTTAAGGATAGAGTCCTTATTTCTAAATAAATTGTGTTAAGGCTGAATGATTCCTATCTATCATCAGTGATCTAAGACTAACTTATTAGTAAAAGCATTAGAGGGATTAGCTAGCTAAATTACTTTTTAAAAAAACTACATAGTCACCCTTTATGGCCCCTTTAATTTTTAAGTTTAAAAGGAGGAAGGTTAGTTAACTAAAAAAGTATTAATCTCTAAAAAAATAGCCCCATCACCTAGTCTCTTTCTTCTCCCTACATTCTCCTATATTGTCATAGTGTCTCATACCTTTGTTATTTCACCCTGACTATTTCTTTTCTCCTTTTGCTCGAACATCATTAGAGTGCTTCTGCCTCCACACTTTCCACATTGATAAAGTCCATAAGAAGACTAGAATCTCTTATATTGATCTAAAAATAAATATCCCAAAAAGGTATTTAAGATAATGTATTATATAATTGCTACCATACTGTCGATTAGATGCCATTCTTCCATGGTGTTGTTCAGTCAAAATAATTAATAATAGTTTTTTATGTATTCCTTATGTTTTAGTTATTTATATCCTTTTGACCACTTACATTAGATCTATTTAAATTTAAATTTGTATTTTATGCATGTGACAGGACCTGTCCTATTGGACTAGGCAACCTGCCCGGCACTCCATGAAAACCCTCCAGTCGATTATCTTAATCACACTGAAGA
>JAOXYD010068345.1:0-12729 GCA_028565735.1 Pinacopodium congolense | reverse complement strand
TTTCATATTTTGACTCCAATCTTCATGTTTAAGCTCCCTAATGCAAAGTAAACATAATAATATATAAATAGAACATTAAGCACTAAAATAGGGTTAAATTAACATCAAATATCATCCAAACATATTACAAATTTAACCCCTAACAAAGAGCAACCCAACAACTTTATTTTAAATGGAAAAGAGTAGCCAATAACATAACAACAATCAATATAAATTTATTCTCCAATTTAATTCACAACTACACACATTCTATGGTGTTTCTCGAGATGTTATGCAATAAACTCAATTATGAAAACTCACACAAACCAAACCTAGACAACTTTGATAGATAAGATAGAAAGTGCTTCCAAATACTTAAACAAGTCTCTAGAAATTAGTTAGAGAGCCAAAGATGATCCTGAGGACTTAAACAAACATAAAAAAATAATTTGGAGGTTAAAAATCTGATGTAGATGCTCAAATATATGACTCAAGTCCAATGCACACAATCTTGATAATTTAACACAGTCTATAAATTTAGACCTTAAACAGAAGGTATCAGTGCTATAGAAAATCAATATTAAAACCACTGAAATATCCTTAGAAAATTTTGAAACAAATATTAAAAAAGCTCTATAACACTTAAGAAATTATAAAATAATTATTTCACAATTTTAGGAACTGATTAAAATGTCTAGAAACAATTTGAAAAGTACGATACAAAATGTTTGGATAGATTTGGTATCTCTAAAAAGAATAGACCTAAAACCTAAGAAATAATCTTCCAAAAATTGAAATAAAAAATAGACAATCTCTAGGAGCCTTAAGTAAATAGAAAATCACAATTTCAAAATATTGAAATAGATTAAGGTATTGAAAATCAATATCCAAGAAAGATTAGAACAAACAAAATCTGTTTGAATGAAGTTTAGAGATAAAGCTCTAATTCTAATCTATTAAAATAATAAAATTAAAAATTGAAACAATGATTGATTCAACTCATAGACACTTAATCTAACATAAAAAACAATCTTGCAATTTAAAAAATAGATTATAGTGGATAGGGATAAGAGAAAACTAAAATAGTGCAGAATAGAGATAACTTGTAGTTATGAGGAAGATTGATCTTTTAAATATGATTAGAGAGCTTAAAAACGTGTTTTTAGAGTTTAGGGAGGCTTAGATATGTGTTGGGGATGGTTCTAAAACTTTTTTTGTAGTAACCCTAGCCATTTAGACACATAATACAAATTAATTTCAAGAAAGGAAATAAAGAGCCGTTGGATAGAAACTTGCAGGTCTTTAGAGTTCAATGATGCCATTATGCTCTCTGCAATCTTTCGTTTGACTCCAAAAATGCAAACCTATGACTCAAGTCAATTCCTAACCATTCCAAACATAATCCTAATATATAATAGGACTTCAATCAAGTCTTAAGAGATAATTAGAGACCATATAACAAATTAACATGATTTAATAACTTCAGAATATTGTATTTTCTATGATATAAAGTTTTTTTATTCCTAAAAAACATTAAAACCTTTTCAAACATTCAATAAACAAAAATTCACATTGACATTATAACATAGATAAATTCAAACACACTTGAATAACTTCAAGCAATAATTCATTTAACTTACACATCAAAAGGCATACATTAAATCAAATGATGTTGATTCTACTTGATTATGCAACATTTAGCTTACATATCATTCTAATTAAATTCCTAATATGTCATTGTCATAATCAAATTCAATTAATCACTAAAACCATAATTGAACTCCTATATGCCTATATGAAAATGTTCGTGCATATGTGAGAGCCCTTTCAAGCATTGATTAAGATCAATTTTAGGACTACATACCAATACACACCTAAACCTAACCAAACTTGATTTTCTTCTCTTAATCTTCACTTTAACTTGTCAATGCTTGTTCTTTCCTTCATTATCTTCATGAAAGCTCATCTACCTTGGCTCAAGACATGCTTTTGCATACTTTCATCAACCTTTCTTTTTAATTCATCAAAAACTCAAAAATTAGTAATAATAATATTTTGTCATCAGCAAAACACATGATTGGAACTTCCTTGGTTCAACATTTAGCTTTTTTTTTTGTTTGTTTACAGGCTTTGTATCTTGTAATTTCAGGTTGTTTTAAGGATTCTTTGGAGTTGTTTAAGGTGATTGAAAGTTGCCTAATACTTTTTATCATCATTTGGTGAAATCTAAACCCTTCTTTCCCTTCTTTCATCTCTTTTGTTTATATATGCAAAAACATGATCTTTTTTTTATTCAATCTAGTTTTTCTTATTTATTTTTTATGTTTTGAGCTAAATCTTAGCTAAGGACAAGTTCTTGAATTCCTTTAGTGAGTTTACATGACATGATGATAAGCTTTGTTTATGTGAGATCTTAAAGCATATCGTAACTTGATCACTTAGGATATGATCTTAGATGACTAAATAGAGGATCATTCACTTAATTCATTGGAAAAATACATAAATAACTTGATTTTAATCAATACATGACCATTGATTGATTAATCATGATGTTGAACCAAGGATGGTTCCACCTTATTTTGGTAATGACAAAAAAGCCTTTGATACTAATGTATGTGTTCTTAAGTGTGCTTAAAAGATATCTTGGATAAAGTTCAAGCTAACCCGTTAAGGAGTCTTGAAGAAGAAAACAAAGAATCATATGAAGACTCAAAGTTTGAAGAAGAAGTCTAGAATAACTTTAATATTGGTGTAAACTTTGCTTGCTTTTAGTTTGGTGTTTTTAAGAGGCTCATATTTAACTGTTTATGCATGCATATTTTACAATATGCATATAGGAGTATAACAGAGAGTTTTTATGTGATTAAATGAGAATAAGCTTCAGGATAGTTCTTTTAATTAATTAGGAAAATATTAAGTACTTGGATATATAGGATTGTTTGTTTCAGAAATGGGTAAACATTGTAGTGAAATGTTTAGGATTATTCGGCTAAGTGTGGTTTTTAGGTTGGTTGACCTAATTGGATAGGTCAATTGACCAAATGATTATGTTCATTCGATTGAATAATTGAAAAAGATTTATCAATCGACCGAATGAATGGATTGGTCGATCGAAGCACAACGCAAAGGCCTATCAATTGATCGATCGAACCAAGGGATCAATCGACCAAATTAAGCGAAGGTTCCAGATTACATAATATCTTGTAATGTTATACAACGGTTAAAAGTTTTCATGAGTTTTTCTTGTTAGACAAATGATAATATAATATTACCATTTTCCAACAGACTTATGAAAAATCTTAGTATAAATATAGTATAAACAGACGTTGTTCATATAGATTTGTATAGAGAAGAGTTTAAGTGATATACGGTGTATTTTTTGAGAGTCTAAAGAGATATTTACAAGTAATTTTGTATCAAGTGAGTTTAGCTATTTTTGTGTGAGGTTCTTGAACATCTTTTGCGCATTCATCAATCTAGCCTCTTGTGGTTATCAAGTGAAGTGTTTTTCGATTAAATTGTTATTGCGACTGGTTGAGAGGTTATTCTTGAGCCCAGGAAAAACAAAACAATGAAAGGTTCTCCTTTAGCCAATGACAAGGGATTGTACTTATGACATTGTTATCTTTGAACTGTTATAAGAACGAAAGCTCAACAATGGTATTGGGAACTAGATTAGGAGCAAGTGGATAGCTCCGAACTAGGATAAATCACATTGTACTCTCTCCTTTCTCTTTACTTTAATTTTTGCATCCGTATTAGCTGATTTTTTGTTTTTGGTAAATTTGTCTAAGCTTTTGCATTTATTTTGTTATGTGAAAGAATTTTTTAAGCACTAGTTCCCCCCTTCTTAGTGTCATATCTATCCCAATAGTTGGTATCAGAACAAGGATAATTCCAACGAATTAAGTGAGTAAAGATCACACATGGCATACATGATGCAAAATTTCCCAGCTTCTAGTTTAGAAGGTCACAACACATACAGAGAACCTAATTTTGATGGAAACAACTATCCGAATTGGAAAGTTAGAATGAGGCATTTCTTGAGAAGTGAAAGAGTGGATCTATGGTTGTGTGTTTCTTAAAAGACCAACTTACCTTTAAAGATGGTTAGAAACGAAGTAGTTCTCAAGGACGATAATGAACTAAATCTTAAAGAAAAGAGGATAGTATCCCTAAATAGTAGAGCTATGAATGTCTTATTTTGTGCATTAAGTATAGAAGAATTTAATAGAGCTTCTATGTGTGAATCAACGCATGATATATGGCAAACTTTAAAAATTACGCATGAAGGCACAAATCAGGTAAAGGAAACTAAAATTAGCATGCTTACACATCAATTTGAATTATTTAAGATGACTTAAGATGAAAATATTTCTTCAATGTATACTTGTTTCAATAATATTATTAGTATTTTAAAAGGCCTAAGTAAGACATATTCCAATATTGAGCTTGCTAAGAAAATCCTAAGGTTCTCTACCAAAGTCTTGGGAACCCAAAGTGACAGTAACACAAGAAGCAAAGGATCTCAATACTTTGTCATTCGAAGTGTTGATTAGTTCTCTACTCACACATGAGATGGTACAAAGTGATTCTCAAGAAGAAATTGCACCCAAAAGGAAGAACATTGACTTTACGGCAAAAAAGAAGGATGAAAGGGAGAATGAAGAATTATCCTATGTAAGCGAGGAAGAAGAATCCATCACTCTCATCACCAAGGAGTTAAGAAAGCTTATTTGAAGAAAAATTCCTATCCACAAAGGTAAGTTCTTTTCTAGAACTTCTAACATAACATGTTTAAAATGTTGTGAAAAAGGGCAATTTAGGTTAGATTGTCCACACCTTCGAGAAAGCCAAAAGTAAGAGTCTAGTGGATCCGAAGAAGAAAAGATAACAAATATATGCTTCATAGCTCATGATGAGGTAACTACTCCTCACTCGAATGATGAAGTTGAAGTTGAATGAACGTATGGGGAATTGCTTGAGTTTGTAGGAGATTTGGCGAAGAAAACGAAGGCTTGCATGATAAAAACTTGGAATCCCTGAAAGTAATAGATGAGTGAAAATTAGAAATTGATAATCTTATAAAAGATCTAGATTTGATGTCTAAGGATAACGATGAATTATTGAATGAAAATTTGACTTTAAATAAAGAAGTAAAATCACTTAAAGAAAATCTATCCAAATTTAATAAATGTAAAGAAAAATTTGAAACCATGTTAAGTGTTCAAAAGATGAGAAATGATAAGCATGGCTTAGGCTATAGTGATAAGGCGTCGTCTAGTAAAACAATTTTTGTAAAGGGAAAGAGTTTAGAAGATGAATCTCCTAAGGTTGCTCAAAATGCATCATCAACTTAACCTATGCATCATGCATTCATGTATACATCAAACCCTAAGAAACATTTTCAACATCGACTCAATAACTCTAGAACATTCACTCAACCAAACCAAACATCTTGAAAGTTCTATTATGATTATAGACCATGGAATGCATATAGATCCTTCACTCTATTATTTTGCACTGTGAGAGGAATGAACTTATTCATTACTTTTGATTTGATCATTTAAGAAATAAGAATGTAGGTTCATTTGGCTACAAAGGGTACACTAACACTTATCGACCCAAAAGATATAGGTACCAAAAGTTTATTAAATATTATTTCGTAGGAGATGTAAGGAACAAAAAAGGATGACTGTCATTGTTGAACCATGAAAGATAATAAAGATATGATGTGAAATTTAAAGGTAACCTACGTTTGAAGAAATGTGTATTAGAGTTTGGTATGAATTGGTATTCTTTTGTTTGGAATTTTTTTTGTTTGCATGTTTGACCTTTCAATCGACCGAACGTTAGTTTGATCAATCGAATGTTGGTCAGTCGATTGAATGATTTGCTCAGTCAACTGAGTGATGGTCAGTCAACTCATGTTATACAGAGCCTCTTCCTTTCTTTTCTCCCTCAACTCTTCTTCTCTTTTATTTCTCTCTCCCTCGACCATTACTACCAGTTCTAGAGCTTCCCCTTGCCTTCTCTTAACCTCTGGGCCTTCAAAACTCAAGCATCAGGTTTCTAAGATCTTAAGACTTCATCCTCATCTCTTTCCTAACTTGGACAAGCCCTCCCTGCCGCTTCTATCCTTCTATCAAGCTGTCTTAGGCAATTTCCATCTCTGGTGAACATCAGGTGACTTTAAGGCCACCATTCTAATCTTGGTAAAAAGCTTAACGAAAGCCCTCTCCCATTCTGCCTCAATTGAAGTCAAAATTGCATTAGTTTTACAGTTCTAGGTTTCTAAGGATTTAGACATGGAATTGAGCTTTAAATTGAGAAATTAGCCTAAATTTCTTGTGTTTTCTTGCAATTAGAGGCATAATTAGGCTTATAGAACATCCAATTACACTTATGCACACTCAATTTTGATTTTCCTTAATTTTCATATTTATGTAATTAGGGTTTACTTGAATTTCTATCTAATTTTCATTTCTTTTGTAAAATTGACTCTTTTAAACCTCAATTAGATGCTCATATAAAGTTTTTATGCAGTCAATTATATTTGATTTAATTTAAATATGAAATTCCCAAATTTCATATTTAGAATTTAGGGTTTAGTTAATTTTCTAGTTAATTTACTAAAATTTTAGTAAAATTAAAGTTTTTAAAATTCAATTAAATGTTTACTTGAGGCACTTGAATAATGTTTTTCCTAAAAAGACCAAAATTTCATATTTTTCTTAATCAGTCAAAAACCTATTGAAGTTAAATTTTCAAGTCTAAAGTAATTTCTTTTGTTAAATTAAATTCAGGTTTGAAAAGTTTTTAACTGTGAAAATAGTATGCATTTGAATATATATTTTTTAAAACATGATATTTTCAAATTTTCTTCAACATTTAGAAAATTTTAAACTAAGTTGTTTCAAGCTTGTTTAAATTGTCCATTAGTTATAAGCATGGCGTGCTCATATAGAACCTTGGTTAGTGTTGATTCTTTGATCACCCTTCCCTTTTTTGTATATACAGGTTGTGTGATTCATTCTGTCAGTAAGAACTGCTTTTACGCTTTATCTACTTCTACAACCTTCTTAAGTGTTTGTTGTTTTTCAAAACCCTTATTTTTTTTTACCTAGCTTTATACATTATGGTTAGAACTCGAGGCGGTAGTACCTCTAAGGGTCGGATATCTTCCTCTAGTGATTACTTAGACACTGATTCTACTTAATTCCAAAACTATGCTTCTAGGAACCTCTTAGAAAATCAGTTCATTTCACCTACTCATCTAGATACCTACAAGGAAAATGTCCTGGTTCAGTATTTCATTGATCAAGGGTGAAAGCCTATCCTTACCCTTATAGCTGAAACTTGTCCTACAAATGTAAAGTTGTTTTTTTATAACTTTAGAGAGGTTAAGGAGAATGATGAATATATCATCTACTCCAAAGTAGAAGATAAACCTATCCGATTATTGAGAGACATAATCAATAACATCCTAGATATACCCATTCCTTCTATGTTCTCTCATTATGACTGTATGTCCAAATTTAACTCCACCCACTCCTTAGCAAAGAGAGTTCAAACCATTTTTTAGTTAGAAAGTGATGAGGGAATTACTGAAAAACCAAAGGATGTTAGAAACTTGAATGCGATACCAAAATTTATCACCTTTTCAACCAATAGAACTTCCTATCTATTAGTGGTCATTACAATGACCTAGGCTACAATGACCTCTAGTTTTTGTCTACTTTTATGTTTGGTAAGAGAATCAACTTAAGAGACTTCATCTTTGCATAACATGATCTATTTTTTCTGAGGTAAGAAAAGAAGCTAACATATGCCCTATACCTTGATTCTTGGCCACATCTTCCAGAATTTTCACATTCCTCCATTGGAAGATGATTTTGAGAAACAATCATTCTTTGATCAAAACTCTCTAAAGTGCATGGGTTTTCAAACTGTTGGTGGTCACATGACTCGACTTCATTAGCGACAGTGCTCAGTTCCTCCTGATGATGTTAATGTGCCTATTCCACCTTTGACAACTCAGCCTACCTCTAAGCCCCTTGATGATGATGCTATTACAACTGCGCCAGCCTCTTTAGTGCCTATTACAACTTCCTATGATGTTGAGGCTGCCATCATTGTACTAAATCACAATGTGGACCACTTGACGAGTCATCTTGACAAGCATAGCGCCCTACTATGCGAGATTCTCTCCAGAATTCCTCCATAGCCACCCTAAAAAATTTAGCACATTTATGTCTTGTTTTTGTATTAATCACTGTGCTGCCCTAGATGTATGACATTTCATGATTTACGATATTATGTTTTTCTTCTTATGTTTGCTTGCCATTTATCCTTTCCACTTATGCATTGATTTATTTTGTACATGATCTTGTGATAATGCCCTTTTGATGATTTCAAAACAGGGGAGAAATATATGATATGAATAATGGATATATGTTTGTTTAATAAGTTGATGCATGCTTTTGGTAATATGTTGACCATTTAAAGGGTAGCTGATCACTTATTATTTGTAATACATTATAAGAGAGTTGATCATTTGAGGGGGAACTAATTATTTGGTATGACGTTATTATAGTTAACTATTTGATATGATGTTATCATATGATTTTAAATTACCATAATTGTTACTCCATGACTTTGCAATATCTAGGGGGAGCTTTATAATCTGTTTTACTATTTATTGCGTTTATCATATCAATTAGTTTTGTCATCATAAAAAAGGAGAGAATTGTTGAACTAAGGATGGTTCCACCTTATTTTGGTAATGAGAAAACAACCTTTGTTACTAATGTATGTGTTCTTAAGTGTGCTTGAAAGATAGGTTGGATAAAAATAAAGTTGACCAATTAAGGAGTCTTAAAGAAGAAAACAAAGAATCATATAAAGACTCGAAGTTTGAAAAAGAAATATAGAATAAGTTTAATTTTGGTGTAAACTTTGCTTGCTTTTATTTTGAAGTTCTCAAGAGGCTCATATTTAACTGTTCATACATACATATTTTAAAATATGCATATAGGTGCATAATAATTAGGTTTTATGTGTTTAATGTGATTAAATGAGAATAAATCTTTTGATACTTTTAAAAAATTAGGAAAATATTAAGTAAATGGATATATAGGTTTGTTTATTTCGGAAATGGGTAAACACTGTAGTGAAATGTTTAGGAATATTTGGCTGATTGTAGTTTTTATGTTAGTTGACCAAATGGGATAAGTCGGTCGATCAAATGATTATATTCAATTGACCAAACAATTGACAAAGGTATATTGGTCGAACGAAGCACAACGTAAAGGCCTATTGGTCGATCAAACCAAAAGATTAGTTGAACGAATAAAGCAAAGTTTCCATATTACACAATGTCTTGTATTGTTATACATCGATTAAAAGTTTTAATGAGTTTTGCCTGTTGGACGAACGGTAATATTATCATTGTCCAACGAACACATGAAAAATATTAGTATAAATAAAGTATAAATAGACGTTATTAATAAAATTTTATATAGAGAAAAGTTTAAGTGATATACTGTGTATTTGTTAAAAGTCTAAAGAGATCTTTTACAAGTAATTTTTATCAAGTGAGTTTAGTTATTTTTATGTGAGGTTCTTGAACATCTTTTATACATTCATCCATCTAGCCTCTTATGATTATCAAGTGAAATCAAGTGAAGTGTTTTTCAATTGTATCATTATTACGAGTGGTTGAGAGGTTATTCTTAAGCCTAAGAAAAAAAAAAGAGTGAAAGGTTCTTCTTTAGCTTATGAAAAGGGATTGTAATTGTGATGTTATTATCTTGAAGTTGTTATAAGAACGAAAGCTCAATAGTGGTGTTAGGGACTGGATTAGGAGCAAATAGATAGCTCCGAACCAGGATAAATCACGATGTACTCTCTTCTTTCTCATTACTCTTATTTTCTCATCTATATTATCTGATTGTTTGTTTTGGGTAAATTTGTTTAAGCTTCCGCATTTGTACTTGTACTGTGAGAGAATTTTTTAAGTATCAATTCACCCCCTCTTAGTGCCATATCTATCCTAAAATTTTTTTTATTATTGATGACTTTATTATATTTACTTGGGTTTTATTTTTGAGTACCAAAGATGAATGCTTTAAATCATTTGTTAGCTTTTCAAAGAAAATTCAAAATGAAAATCTTTGCCTATTGGATCTCTTAGAAGTGATCATGGCATAGAATTTGACAATGACATGTTTGAATATTTTTGTGATGATCATGACATCTCTCATAACTTTTCTGTACCTAGCACACCACAAAAAATTGGTGTAGTATAAAGAAAGAATAGGTTTGATAAGAAATGGATTGTACTAAGATAAATGAGTGTGATTTACCTAAATACTTTTAGGTTGAAGCTGTTGCATGTGTATGTCATGTTATCAATAGAGTAAACATTAGGTATAAATTGAATAAATTTCCATATGAAATTTTGAATGGTAAGAAGTCGAAAATTAGTCATTTCAAAGTCTAGTTGCAAAGACTATATCTTAAACATTAAAGAGAGTTTGGGGAAATTTAATTCTAAAACAAATGAAGACATTTTTTAAGGATATTCATTAACTAGTAAAGCATATAGAGATTATAATAAGAACACTTATATGGTAGAAGAATCTATGCATGCCATATTTGATGAGACTAATCCCATTGAAAGAAAGAAAGAGGCCGAGACAAAAATAATAGGAAGATTTGACTTTATCAAAAGAATTATTTAAAAAAGATCTCGTAGTGATTCAACATACAAGATTGTAAGTCAATTTCTACCTTACTTTCTGTCAATTTCAAGTTATTCTTAAGTATGAGTCTGTGAGTTGAATTTCAAAACTGTAGTCAGTTGTGGCTACGTTAGTAACAGAAGTAGAATATGTAGTAATTACATAAGCCGGTAAAGAAATAGTGTGGTTGAAATTGATATTGGAAGAACTTGGATCCAAACAAGAGAACATTATTATATTTTGTGAAAATCAGAGTGTTTTGTATCTTTTAAGAAATTTGACATTTCATTCAAAAATAAAATACATTTGAGTCCAGTACTGTTTCGTTCGTGAGAAAGTGAAAGAAAGAATGGTGAATATGCAAAAAAATTCATACTATAGACAACCTAGAAAATTTTATGACAAAGGCAATCAACATTGATAAGTTTATGTGGTGTCGATTCTCCTGCAACGTAACATAAACTTAAGCAATATGAAACGACAAGATAGGAAGAATAGTGCGAAGATTTAATTGATTATCAATCAAATCTTCAACCATAAAAATGGCTTTGATAGGTATTGAATTCAATGCCTACTAATGCCAAAATTTAAAGTCAAAATGGTTAACCATTTGGCCAACCATCCCTCACCACTCCTGCCTATAAATTGGCAGAGTGTGATGAAGCAAATCATATTAAGGCAGAAAAGAACGTGAGAGAGTACTGGGGTAAGAGAAAAATAGGGAAAAAGGATAAAAAATAATTATCCAATTTTTCAGTAGTACAATTCTTCTATCATTGTTCATGATTTTTATCTTAATTTAAGAGTTTTCTATGTAAAATTTGTGTATTTATTTTATCTTTATTATTTTCAGTTTTATTTTAATTACAACCATATTTTATTCAATCCCAATTTTTTTCCAACAGTGGAGACTTTAGCAACTCAAAGGTTCTAATGTCATCCTTCTAGTATATTATATTATGACATTTATCCAAAGTTTTGAAGGCTAATCGGAACGCACTGTATCGGTCGGGAAATGGAACAAAAAAATTATGTTTTGTCTCGGATTGGGGTACCAACCTATTCCGTGTATTCCAGTCAGTACCTCACCGGAATTTGGTTACCTGTATATACCATACAGGGGACCAAATTGAAAATAACATAAATTGGCTCATGCTGGTACCGACTTGTTTCTGTCCAATCTCTTCTCCACTCAATCCTCTCCTCTATGCCTCTATCTCTCCAATCCATCACTTATGAGTCGACAATCACCGTCGAGTCTCCATCACCTGCTGCTCATGCGATAACATACTGTTCATAGTGTGAACAACGATAAGACAAGATAATAAGGAGTGGAAGACCAACACCCAAAAGCAAAAAGTATATCCATAAGAGAGTGAGGCTTAATAATGAGAACTGGCAAAACCCAAACACTTTAAGAAATATCTCCAAGTGGCAGAGAGGATTTGGGAGGTGGTTTTGTTTTCTTCTTAAGATTCCATAAGGAATGTCTCTGCTAAGGGCGATCTGCAATCTGGTTATACCATTTTTAGGGCAAAACCAAAAAGAAAGAGAAAAGAGTATAGAGGATCAACAATGGTTGTGGTTTTTGTAAGGAAGGCGAATGAAGGAATGCAAAAACATAAGTCATAGAAAACAAATTCTAAAGAAGTGAGTGAAGAAAAATAAAGCGATCCATTAATTCCTTTATGTTGAGTTTTTGATTTAACGTTTAAGCAACGTAATAAATACCATTATGTTTTGAACTGAAAACGGAATGGAATGGTCAAATACCGTTCCAGAAGGAAATATTGGTTGGTTCCGGCCAGAAAGGCGCATACCGGTTGATTCCGATCGGTACCGAAAAAAATAAAAAATAAAAAATATATTTTTTTAAAAAGAAAAATTTTGTATTTTGATTTTTTTGAATTTAAAGTTAAGTTAAAACTTACACAATATAATACATTTATAGATCATTTTGTAAATTTTATAAAATTTAAAAATTAATTTATAATTTTAAATAATT
>JAOXYD010068335.1:0-12729 GCA_028565735.1 Pinacopodium congolense | reverse complement strand
TTCAAAATTATCATACACATTTTGCTTAAGGTCTTAAGAGTGCATAGGATCTTTTACTTCAATTTTTAAGCACTCAATTCATGTGTTTGAGCTCAAAGAACACAGACTGCTCAAAATCTTCCAAACAGACATATTTTCTCTGAAGCTGATTTATTGGCTTCAATTTTATGTTTTCATCAGTTTCTGGAAGTGAAAATTTATTTCTTTCAATTTTCTTAATGCCTTAGGAGTGTGCTAGTATTTTTGTTTCAATTTTTGAGTGAATATATTGTTTGTTTGAGCTTGAGTTTTGTAGGTTGCTCAAAATTGTCTAGGATTGACAGTCTTGACTTTGTGCTTAATTTTGATCATTTAAATTGATGTGCTAAATTTTTTTTTACTACTTTGATTTATCGTTAACATATATATTGATGCGATAGTAGGTTTATTACATTTACTCAGCATCATTTTGGTGATTAAATTCGTGTGTTTATAAGCCAGAACTTAAGACTACATATATATTTGACAGCTTATGCTCATATAGTTGAAATATGATTGTTTGATGCTAAAATCATGTTTTCAGTGTTTCAGTTTGATTGTTTATGATCTATTGAAGTGCTAGGAGACTAGACATAATTTATTTTTGCCTTTAGAATATTCAGAATTGATCTTATTGCATGAGCTTTAATGAAACACCATTGAAGGTGTATTTGGTTACATAAATTGGAGGAATTTGTTGATTATGGTATAGGCTACTCTTTGCCTTAAAAATAGATTGGAATAGGTTGCTATTGGCCTGTAGAAATCAAGATTTGAATTGCATTAATAATTGATTGTGAATTGGATTAGTTTAGGGCTTAATTGTGCATTGAACATTCCATATTGCATTTACTGCATTTAAGCTCTTTTCTTATGTTGATTTTGATCAAGGGTGTCATAAGCTATATAAATTTAGGTTGAAGCTCAACGGAGTTTGGTTTAGGGGTTATCCATATGGGAAAAAAATTATAGAATTTGGTTATGGTTGTAAGGCTCCTCTTTGCCATAAAAAGATTGTTGTTCGGGTTACTCTTCACCCATTTAAGTAAGATTGTGATAGGTTCCTTTTGACCTTAGAACAAAATTGTTGTATAGGTTTCTCTTGACCTTAGAACAAGATTGGATTGGGTTCCTCTTGACCCTTGTAAACAAGATTGTGATAGGTTCCTCTTGACCTAGAACAAGATTATTGTAAAGGTTCCACAATAACTTAAGTAACATCTTATTAAAGAATTACTTAAACGTGCACTCAAATCATATGGAATTACCTCTTAAGCCTAAGATAATCATATGAATCATGCTTAGAAAATGTATAATTAAGTGCTATCAAATATCCCCATACTTAAATTGTTGCTTATCCTTAAGAAACAAGTTAAACATCCACTTAAAATAAAAGGGATCAAGAATCAAAACTTAATTGAGTAAAAACAATTATCAATCAATAATTTTGATTTAAATCACATATCATAATTCTTTAATAATAGAAACTTTATTATCACACATAATCACACTGTTAGTAAATAGGTAACCTTTAATGTATAATGTCAAGCATCTAACTAGCTTCATGTGAATCATCATGCAAACTTGTTCAAGGATATAATAATAGACACAAAGCATAAATTAAGTTTCAAATTTGAGCAAAATTTTAAGGTTTTACCATGTCTTTTGATGTGAGGGAAATCATTTTATTGTAAATGTCTCCCAGTTAGTCAACCTGAATACCCTTTTTAGATTGTTTACAATGTTATCCAACCTTTTGATATAAAGATGAATATTTTATTGTGAACATCCCCAGTTACTCATCTCATAACCACAAATAACTACTAGCTCTATTTATGAACTTCAACCTTTTTATCAATATAAAGCTAGCAAAGTGAATTTTTTTCTCACTTTATTTAAGCACATATAAACCTTTCATTCATTAAATTGCAAATTATCCAAATTCATATGACCATTCTCAAGAAACAACATTAAAAACTTGATATTATACACTAAAGTCGCCAAAATACATGCAATCACTCAAAAAAAATAAAGAAAAAAAATTTTGAAGTCAAATTTGTGTTAAAAATCATTAAATAATTACTTAATGCTCACAAAATCAAAAACATCAATTAAATTAAAATACCATAGTTAACAATCAATTCCTAATTTCAACCATTCAAAGATAAGATATTCAAGTCATTCCTATTAGACTCACAACAATTCAAGTGTGTGAATAAATAAATAAAAATGTTCAAGTTGATCTCCCTTCCCCAACGCTTAAACCTAAATTGTCCTCAATTTGGAGGATGAAAAACAAATAACATGCATGAAGTGTAAAAGAGGAAAGGAGAACAAAACTCTTTTGAATATTTAAGTCCACTTGCAAACATGGCTTAAAAGAGTTTATTCCATTCCATATAACCCGAAGACTTTGGAAAAAGGAGGTATAAGCTTGTTTCATCTACCAAACCTACAATAAACAAGATTTAACACCAAGCATGTATTAGATTTAGTAGTATAAAAAAAATCCTAAAAGACAACAATAAAAGATAACTTAAAGGTAAAAACAAATGCAACAATAATCATACGAACTTAACCAAATCCTAACTAAGTACATAACATGCTAATTTAGGGTCATTAGGTTGATCATACTCATTTTTTATTTTAAGAAACAAGAGACAAAAAAAGATTACTTCCCTTTCTTTTGGTGGAAATCCTCCAAGACTTATCATAATGCTTGTTCGCCTTTAATACTTTTTTTCATAGTTTTCCAACATAAAAGCCTCTTATTTGTAAAATTGAGCAATTTTAAATGATCCTCTTTATCGAGACTTGAGTTTACTTATAATCAAATTTAACCTTTCTTTAATCCTCCTCTTTCTTGTCTTAACTACCTTATTTTCTTACTTCAAAGCCAAGGTTTTAGGAATAATAATAGGTAGTATTTTTCCTTCACCTAAGAAGGTATTTCCCAAGTATATAAGTAAGGATTTTAGCTTAAGTATAGGTAATTTTCACAAAGGAGCATGGAATTGGGGAATTTGTTCTTCCTAAAGGTTCTCGTTTTGACTTCTCACCCAACTCTTCCCCATTGTCAACACCTTAATCATCTTTCACATGCATTTCTTAATCATAATGCTCTGCTTGCTCCTTCACACCCTCATCAACAACATCTATCTTTATACAAGTATTGCCCTCCTCTGAATTCTTCCATATCTTGCTTATTTTAAATTTCACCTACGTATCACCAATCCTAAAGAACAACTCCCCTTCATATACATCTAATAATTGGCTAAGAATCAATGTACATTTTCTATCTTCCTTAGAATATAATACTATAAAATCTACCGAAATGATGAATTTATCAAATTTAATAGGTACATATTCCACCACACCAACCAGCTTCTTGATTGACCGATCTACCAACTATATAAGCATGGATGTTAGTTTCATGTTTCCTAACTCCAATTTTCTGAAAGTTAACAAATACATAAGATTAAATACTTGCACCTAAGTCACATAAATAATTAGAAAATTTAAGATTACAAACTATACAAGGGATAGTAAAACTCTTTGGATCTTTCAATTTTGAGGGCATATGGTTGGTAATGATATAGCCGTAACTTTCTGTTAAAGACATTGTTCGGTTGTAATCCTAAGTTTACTTGTTGGTTAGTATGTCCTTGAGGAATTTGGCATACTTGAGAATGTTTTATAAAGCTTCCACAAAAGATAGGTTAAATTGTAATTTTTTCAACTTCTCCAGAAATTTTGCAAATTGAGCATCCATTTGGTCCTTCTTCAACCTTTATGGAAATGGGATCTTTAGAGTAAATGGTGGTGGTAGCATCTATGCATTAGCTTACTTCTCCTCCTTCTTTTTTTAAGCTCTCTTTTTGTGTGGAGCTTCTCCTTCTGCTCAAATCAATCTTCTAGTTCCTTCCTACTTATAACTTTGATGGCCTTCAGTTGCTCCTTTAGATTGGACTCTATGTTATTTAGGTGACTTCCTACACTGCTTGTTGACAATGCATTAGCCAGCTGCCTAACTTGAACCTCTTTTTTAATTATGGATGGAAGAGGCATAACCTCTTTTTTAATTATGGATGGAAGAGGCATGATTCCTTACAATCAGCTTAAACTTTACTTCCATCTTCTTCTAACCCTCATCTTGGCTTATAAACTTGGAATGTAAGACAATCATTAACTTATCCATCTTTGATTCTAATACTCCAAGCCTATCTTATTGACATATTAGAGGTCCTTAGGTTCTCATGTGGCTACCTGTATTGTTAGTCTAAGAAAAATTTGAGTAGTTCTTCTACCTAGATTTATAAGTATTAGAGTATGGTTAAGCTCCCATGTAATATAGTTGTTCTATGTTGCTGGTCTCCATTAAGAAAAAATATGTTGTCATATGGTTTTCTTGGAAATGAAACTCACACCAATGACGTATTATCTCCTTGATGATTCTGATGGTCTTTGTCAGTGGAAAGTATTTAGCTAAGAAGCCTTGTACTAGTTGATCCCATACTGTGATGTTTTCTGTATTTAAAAAGTTTAACCAAGTCTTCACTTGATCCTTTAATGTGAAAGGGAATAGTCTCATCTTTGTTATATCCTTTTATAAACAAATTTTCAAGAAGTTGGCTAGGTGGAATTTAGATCTTCATTAGCCAACCCATAAAACTGAATGCTTGTTTACAGCATATTCAATAACGCCAGTTTTATCTCAAAATTATTGGCATGTACTCGAGTCTTGTAATTCCCTATTAATTAGTATTAAAGCTTGGTCTCATAAAATCCATCAGAGTTCTTTGATTTCTCCTTGGTTCCTTTTTTCCGTCTTAGTTTTGTCGATAGTTTCCTGGTGTTTTACTCTCGTAAATTCTTTTTCATGCTTGGTGATATCTGAAATTTCCATATCATCTAAATTGCTTGAGCTCCTAGTCACTCTTATATTCATGCACCTGCAATTACATAAGATAAGTAAAAAAAATTCTTAAATCAAAAGAATCCAAATTGAATAAGATGCGAAATTCGCAATCATTGGCAACGACGCTAAAAACTTGTATTCTAGTTTTCGTTATATTACAAGTATACAGTTTATAACTTATAGTATAACAGTTATTGGTCTTACGAGGAATGAATATAGACACCTAACAATCTGAATTGCTCTTTGTTTCAGATAAATCAAAATTATAAAAACTGAAAATTAAACTAAACTTAACAAATTTCAATGAATAAAATCACAGAAGAAAAAAAAGAATGAAGTTACTTAATGATGGAAACTTAGGGTTTATTCTATCTTTTTTTATCCTTCCTTTATCTTATTGATTTAATTATGTTTGATCTTATATATCCAAACGTTTGGCTACTCTCTCTCGATATCTAATCAAATAATCTTGAAATAATTACAAGTTGAATTGTAACCTCTCGATTCACAAAACTTCTCCTAAATATACAATTGGATTTAAAGTAATCCTAAGGATACCTAATAAGGAACTAAGATCTCTCTTCAATTAATTATTAATATGATAATTGCATGTTCATTAAGCCACAACTCTTGTTGCATACTCTAATTCAAATAAATCAAAACAATCTCTCGATTGGAATTAATTATAGGCTTAATAATAATAATAATCACAAACATCCATGCATTAAATTAATAAGATAAAATTCATATAAACAATTCAAGAATAAACTTTAAACTAGATCTAGTAATTCATAATCATGTTTAATAAACAACTATTTAGATTAAACATTCAAAGGAAAGTAATAGAAAAGAGAAAACAATGGATATAAGTTAAACCCTATTTGTTAGAAAATTTGGATAGCCTTGTCAATCTTGATTCCTCCTCCTTGATCTTAAGTTCCTTGTTATTTTTCTTCTTCAAAACTTATCGTTTTCCTCTTTTGGATGTTCTTTAGACTTGGAATGATAACTCCTAGGGTCTTCTTATGTCTCCCTTCACCAAAATAGCATCCAAACTCACCAAAACACATCATCTCACAAAATTTGGCGATTGGGTAAGTCCTTATAATGCATGAGAAACTTATAACTCTCTGTTGCTATAGCGACTTGGAGGTTGGTTCCTCCATCTTCTTCTTCTCTTTAACAGTTACTCCAACTTTCATCTCTTCTCAGTGTTTTTGCTATAACTTCTCTTACACACCTTCAATGGTCATAAAACTTGATATGTAGGTTCCTCACATGATGTTCTTACACCTCATAAAATTTCATAACAATCTAATTTCTATAAGTGCACATAATGTATCACCAAAGTCACATATACCAAAACCAATTCTTATTAAAACTTCTCTTGTTTTCTCTTGATGCATTTTTAATAGCTTATCATATGACATTGAAAATTAGTGTGGAACTTCATAACACGATACCTAAAGTTCTAAAATTGATCTCGCACATTTTCTAACTTCAAAAGTTCCTTAAAATATTCACCAAAGTTCTGCACAATATGAACAATCATCCATAACAACTTAAGAAATACTTTATTCAAGAATTACTTAAATGTATACCCAAATCATATGAAATTACCTCTCAAGCCTAAGATAAACATTATGAATCAAGCTTAGAAGATGTATAATTAGGTGTTAACATATATTGCATTGATGTGCTCCTTTTCATAAAGCTAGAAGATGAATCCCTTTCTGCATTACATATTGAAATAGAGTTACATGTAGCCAAATGCATGAATTTGAGTATAGACTTGGTTCAACCCAAGAAAGTCAAAGATACTACAAATTAACTTTTGTGGCAAAACGGTGATCATATTCCCTATACCATTTGGTATAAAGATACAATATATAAGAATTTGAATAAAGTGAAAAAAGAGGAATAAGCATAAGCATTTTACTAACGATCAAGGTATAACTATTATATTGATCCCATATATGTCATAATTTCAGCAAAAAGACACTTGTTAGAATGGTTCAATTAGAGCACTTGGAATTTCTAATAAAGATGAGACTCAACATCTTGTAGAAGTAGAATTTTAATTATTATTATTATTATAAATATTTTATATTAGATTTAATTATAATTATAATAATTATTAATTGATTATATTTAATTTTTATAATATTTTTTATTTATTTTCATAATTTATACATCTTATTACTTTATATCAGTTCAATACTAATTTTATAACGATTTTATGCTGATTAAACTTTTAAAATTAAAATTTTTTTTTTGCTAATTCGATATTAAATCTAATTTTTAAAATATTGTAAATAACTCAAATTAAAGCAACTCAAATCCAAAAATATACCAGGCTTGCTTCTCATTATCTTTCCCAAAATTGGACCTGATTTAAAAAACAACTCTTAATCACAGCCATCGAAAAGGATAAAAGTGTATCACTAATTTCACTATGCCTTGGCCCTTTGGACCACGACAAATGACAAAAACAACAAAGAAATCGTAAACCGGGTCATCTAAGACACCGCAAGTGCCAAGTACGCGATGTCTGGTAGTATGAGTAGAAGGACCTTCTTACCTCTCGTGTGGGTTTTAGGGCTCAAACTCGCATTTACAGCCATACAATCTTTAACTATTCCTTTTTAGTTGAATTTTAAAAGCATACGTCCGTTTCGATGTTGAGTGGAATCAAATCTTGGAGGACTATGAGTTTATGACAACGAGACAACGAGAGATGACTTAAAGGGGGTTTGTTAATCCTTTACAATCAAATAATAGTAACCATGTAGTATCGTTTTCAAAGAAAATTTCTGACACGTAGTTTAGTACTAATCGACACCATGTGGAGTTATCATCACAAACCAACAGCCACAGCCACAGCCACAGCCCACGCCTCATCTCATTCAACCCAACTTGTTCCTTAAGTTTCAGTGCATCTTCGATTGAATTTTAATTTAATAGAAATTATTAGCAATTTTAGAATATGAGTTTTTAATATGTTACTATTGAAGGTTTTAAATGATCTGTGAGAATGAAAGGAATGTAGTTTTGTTCAATTCTCCTGCTTTATAAGGCCTAAGATTTAAATTTTGTTCATTATTTGAAGGAATATGAGTGCTAATTCATTCGATTTTTCTCTAACTGAAAAATAAGGACAAGATTAAGGCATTTTGAGAATGCTACAACTACTTTTATGCTTCAAACGCATGTTCTTTTACTTTTTTCTTTGTCAAAGTACTTTACCGAACATCAATTTTTCATGAAAAATAATAGCTGATCCACACAAAATAAACCAACTTCATTAGACGTAGAAAGTAGAAACAGCTGCGAAAATCACATTTCAAGCGAATGATAGTTTTTGGATTAGCCCCAAAAAGCCATGACCTAACTCAAGTAGATAGACCTCATTATTTCATCCTCTTCACATATATCTCCCCCTTTCACAGCTTGCTTTCCACAAACAAACTTGACATGCTCATTTGCAATACACTTGACAACTTCTTTTTTTATGACCTCATCCTCATCGACCCTTTTCTCCCCCTTCGTTTCCTCATTTGCAGTCTCCTTCATGTTCAGATACTCAATGAGACTCTCAAGTGAAATCTTAGGGTCACGGCACTTCATGAGATGTTGTGCCACTTCTGCTGGGGTTACTTCTATTCTCTCCATGAGATCATCTATGCACTTGAACAGAAAATGGTCCTTAATTCCAAGGTATGTGGATGCTAGATCCTTAAATCCTGTCGGAGAGCAATACCCCATGTAGATATGAACATCCATGCGTCCTGGTCTCAGTAGTGCTGGATCTAACTTCTCCTTGTAATTTGTGGTGAAGATTATGATTCTTTCATCTCCACATGTGGACCATAGCCCATCAATGAAGTTCAACAAGCCTGACAGTGTTACCTATGCCAAGAGAAAAACAAAACCTCAATTCATCTACATCACTCTTGATAGTAAGTAAATTCAAACTTTGCAGCCTTAGTAGCAGACCGATTACAGTGATACTACAGTAAGTAAATTCAAACTTTGCAACCTTAGTAGCAGACCGATTGCAGTGATACTATAATATTCCTATTTCCCGACTACTCAGTAAATCAAGAACAAAAGTAGTCAACATTGTTGACACAATAATATTATGTTCATATTACTTCGTTCGGACAAGTCATCAACCGCCCACGTGAGAGAAAAAGATACCAATAAAGAAAGACTTTGCTAATATGGAAAGTATACAAAGAAAGCTAAAAATCCTTACCCCAGGGTCAAAAGAAAGCTTGTTAGCGGTTTGATCATCGTCGCTATCACTGCCATCTCTTTGACCTAAATCGCGAGCTGAACCACGAGCACGAGATTTCGTACTGCAATCAATGTCCTCTATAAGAAGAATAGACCGGTTGGTGGTCGCAGTAAGTATTCGCCGGAGCTCAGCGTCGTTTTTTACATTCTGAAGCTGAAGATCGTAAATATTAAACCTCAGATGGTTCGCCATGGCGGCCACCAACGTGGATTTTCCGGTTCCCGGAGGTCCGTACAAAAGATACCCACGTTTCCAAGCTCTGCCCACACTCTGAAAATACTCTTTTCGATGGCAGAACAAATCAAGGTCTTCAATTATGAACTCTTTCAAAGATGGGTCAAGAGCCAAAGTCTCGAAAGTTGCCGGGTGCTTGAACACAGTTGATTCCCAGTCGTCATCGTAGGTATAGATGTAAAGTTTCTCTCTTCGGTCCAATAGCGACTTTGCCGTTCTGGATACATGAGGAATATAATCGTTCATGACTCCGTCTCTGTCTTTCTTCTTGCATTTCAATTTGAAGTAACGTTTTTGAGAATTGTAAAATGTTTTCTTGGTTTCTTTCTCGCAAAGAATCCACTCCAAACGCATGTTTTTGAACTCGTCGATGACTTTGACATCAGTTGGAATGCCCGATTTTGGAAAGCCGGTGATGTTGTTGTTGTCGTTGTTGCCTAAAAGAAGGCTTCGAGTATGGGAGCTGATTCTCGTCGGAAGATAGATTTGGACGGCTCGAAAAGTCTCGTTGGTGACGGCTTGCCATCTGTCTTCAATCACGAAAGTGAAATCAGAGGAGAAGTAATTGGAGAAGAAGTCGGAAAATTTCTCGGTGAAGAAATCACGAGCACGTCGCGGAACAATTTCGTTCAAGATTGTTCTTATAATCATGGATAGAGTAGATATGGAGGCGTAAAAAGAAAGGAGAGTGGACATGGAGGGGATTTCTTTGAAGAAAGAAGCCATTTTTAGTGGAAAAGAAGCAGAGTCCGGGAAACTGAGGAAGAAAAATGAAAGCAAAGTCAGTGGTGTTGGAGAGGGTGAAATGAAGCAGAATTTAAAGGGCTTATAGAAAGTGACGTTTTGAAGCTGACGTAGGCTTCTAAAGAATTGTGGTGGGGAGCACCTTGCGGAGGAAGGTTTCTGGTAGATTCGGGGGTGAAGACAGAAGACAAAAAGAATAGGACAAGTTTTCATTACACTGATTACAGTAAGAGGAAAGTGGAGTTGTTGCTGAGTACAATCCGCATTTCGGCTCGACTGCGTTGCGTGTGACCTACGAAGGCTTAAGGGAACTGTGACTGGAAGTGCCACTGCCGACTTTAGTTCATGATTTAGCCGTGGACTGATATCACGACCAGTTTTAATAAAATAATAATATAATAATATAATAATAAAATAATATTATTATATATCTTACACATTATGAATGTTTATGATCGGACCAAATAATTTTTTCCTTTAACCAAAAGCATTTTAGGAGAGAGGGAGAGAGAAGGAATTGCTTGGTGGAATACTTATCATATTGTTGAATATACGGGAGAGAATTTTCCCTGTAACATTAAAAGCATGTGAAATGCTATATCTTGTTCTTTAAAACTAGTATATTCTTCGCAAATTAACGTCAAATTTTGATATCAAAACCTATTATAAACTGTACAACAGGCATCCCATGAAAATGCCCAAAGTAAATTGAAGAGACGCATTCATTCTTTGTTACGCACAGGAAGAGTACTCCATTCTTATTTGTCAATACTGTGGGACATGTTCCCATAGTAGCTCACATTAAGCTTGAAAATAGGAGAGGAGGAAATACTGGCTTACTGGGTTTGTGCATTTTCGGATAACCCAATTTCATTGCAATTATATATATATTTTTGGGGAAAAAAATTCATTCATAATTTATAATGGGTTGTTATGAAATTTGGCATCCCAAAAAATTTCAGCTGAAAACAATATCTCAGGTAAATTTCAGCCTGGAATATTAAATACCCAACTTTTGAGCAGCCACGTTTTGTCTAGCTGTAGCGCATTATTGCTCCAAAAGTTGTTGAATGTTAGTTCGTTTGATATTCACGTGAATTGTAATTTTTAATTATAATTTTAATATATTTATATTAATTTTTATATTTTATTTTTAATTTTTATATTATATTAATATGTTATTTTTTTAATTTTTATATTTAATAAAATAAAAAATCAAAACTCATTTTAAAAATTATACCAAAGACAAACAGAGGATAAACACAAGGACAATCGCCTGCTCTTTTTTTCTTAAAAAATATATATATATATCAATGCTATATAATAGCAGCTAAATATTTTTTTAAAAAAAGAACGATTACGCACCTCCGGAAATGGGGGTGGGACAGCTCCGTGAGATTCGCGTGGATCCACATGCTGGATATATTTTTTAAAATATAAAATATTTATTTTATCTCTTATTTTATTTGAAAATTATATATAAAAAATTTGTTACACAAATATTAAAATATCCCTGATTTCATTTAAAAATTACAAAAAACATTGTTTCAAAAATACTAAAACACTCCTGACTTTTTATAAATTACAAAAAAAAAATCCTAATCTTTTTTATAAAAAAAAAAAAAAACTGTGACTCCGGTACCCACAGCAGCTGCAAGCCTACAACAAGAAAATGCAAAACCCGTCTTTTGAGTCAACTAATCAAGCATTTGCTATGTAATTATATAATTCTCAGGCCTGGGACTGCCAAGGACATAACCGCCGACATGAAATAAGACATTCAAATACTATTATTCATCTGGGATACATTGAATGAATATGCTCTAACATACGTCGAGATCGTGTCAATAACATTAAAAAATGACTCTGTTTCTGTTTAGTGACCATGCTTTTGTCAATAATATTATATCCATTTTAATGTGTACGTACGTTGAGAAGTCGATTAGTTAAAGTAGCCTAGAATCACAGTTTATATAATGGAAGTAAGTTCTTGATATAAAATCTTGAACAAAACTGGTAACCTCTATCGCTTTCGTTATTGAATGGAACACTTTTCTGTACATGTAGAAGTACGTTACCCTTGTGTTGCTAGTTTGTGGACACTTGATATGTCCATTATTTTTATATAGGATAATAAATATATCAATAATAAACTTTTTGAGATTTGTTGAATTCAATGCCTAATTTTTAAAAATTTTTAATTTATTGATCAATTTACCAAAAACTTGTTCAAATAAAAAAAGTTTCATGCAATTAATTTCTTATAGACATGATTAACATCAACTTTTGTTATGTAAATAAGTACAATATAGCCGTTCGCGTATATAACTTTAACTTTTAAAAAATTTTAATTAAGTAATTAATATTTTGAAAAAATTTTAATTCATTGTTTAGCCTTTAAAATTTTTTAATTTAATGATCAAAATTTTAAAATTCATTTAAATCATATCAAAATTATTTTTCTTATAAAAATAAAAAGTGATTAAGATACTAATATTTTATTTAAAATATTATA
>JAOXYD010068324.1:0-12730 GCA_028565735.1 Pinacopodium congolense | reverse complement strand
CGCTGGAAATTAATTAATTGAAAGCAAATAATGCAGCAACTAGTCCCTCAAAACATTAGTGATTAAGCATGTTTTGTTATCATCAAAACCCAGATTGGAACCTCCCTTGGTTCAACAAAACTCTTTTCTTTTTCAAGGCTTAAGAATAACCCTTACAAAAATTAACTATTAATTTCTAAACCCCACATGAACACTTTCACAAAAATGTCACTCTTTTAACTTTACCAAAGTGTTTAACCAAAGTGTTTAAGGGCTCATACTAATATAAGAATGAATGCAAAACTTCACCAAACATATAAAACACTATAAGAATACATAAAAAAAATTGTATATGAGCTTTTAACACTTCTCCTTATATAAAATCACGCATAACATGTCTATTTATACTCATTTTAAGGCCTTATAGTCATTATCCAATGATCATATTCATTAATTAATTTTACCATTGCAAAACTAACCACTATCCGATGTTCATCTACCAACCCATGGCATTCGATCGACCGATCTCATCATTTAGTCAACCTATCTTGAACATTTATCTGTTCGGTCGACCGATCTCACCATTCAATCTACCGACCTTCAACTTTCAATAGTTCAGTCGACTGATCCTTATTATTCAGTCCAAGCAACTCCAAATCCATCGAACTTAAACTCATATCAAAACAACACCAACTCAATGTATCACATCACAAATTTCACAATTTAACACAATTAAATTCAATCATCTTACCAAATTTCCTTAATACTTTAGTCTAATTAATATCTTAGCATATGCAATCTCATGCATAACCAAATTAGCTTGAATCCATGTAACTTCAATTCAATTCATATAACCCAATACTTAATCATACAAGTCATACCATCATAACCACTTCACCAAAACATTAATCATACCAATTTATTCATCCATTCATCATTTATTCAATCCATTCAACACATATACTCATGTAATACTTTACATGCATTTAACCAAACATCAAGAGGATTTTCACACATATCAAACACAAACAAAACCTATTGATTATGCATCTTATATGCAAATACTAAATATGGATGCATATGCATGATTGAGCCATTTCAAGACTATGTTAAGACTAAGAGAAGACTTAAAAAATAACTTGCACAAAAACCTAAAAAATTTTACTCTCGAACTTGATCTTCTTTCTTCAATCTTCAAGTTCATTTCCAATGCTTCTCTTATCATAAAGATGGTCTTCAACTTCATAGTCCTTTAACTTAAACTCTCAAATATGCTCTTCAAATTTAAGGGCCCACATCTATTAATTTCAATTCTTCACCATACACTTTAAGACTTACTTTCTTCAAACTTATCTATAACAAACTCCATAAATACATTAGTAAAAAATACTTTGTTATCGTCAAAACAAGGTAGAACCAACCCTTGGTTTAACAATAATTAATCCAATCCATAATCCAAATATACCAAATTTTAATCCTAACGTCCTTATTCATGCTTAATACATCAAATTGACCTCAATTCTAGTTAATAACAACCTCAATTTAGTCAATCGTAAGTAAAACTATATCGATAGAACATTGTTATAATTGTTAACTCATAATTGGTCAAGAATTTTATCTTGTCACATTTATGAAAGTTGTTCCATATAATTTTTAAGAATTTTAAAAAATATTTCTTGTCATTTCTAGACTGGTCAAAAAAATTGTGAAGCACTCCATGCGCTTCCATTCTAGCAACAGTGAATTGCACTACCATCCCAAAAATGATGATCTCACATACAAGAATCCAATAGCGCTAGTCCTATATTGGAACTTCTTCTAATTCGTGTGAATCCAAGCTCAAAAGCTTAACGATGACCTATTTATATTCACCAGTAAATGGGTCAATCATTATTGGATCTTCCTCCTTCCCTACATTTGGGATCTGATAGAAAAGATGGTGATAAGCATTTGGAAGAAAAATGAATAAAATGTGAATAATGAAGACATACCTAAAAGAACTAAAATTTTCAACCTTAATATCTCCAAATCTAGATCAATTATAATGAAACAACTTTAAGAGAATGATAGAGCATCTCAAGAGCTTTCTATAGAGATTTAGATCGCCAAAAATATTGGTTGGATGATGAAGTTATCATCACTAGAAGTTATACATGTATAGTAACTTCTAAGGAGAAAGTTTAGAGCAAAAAATGAAACTTTAAACTTTCCTTAAGAGAATATATACACATATAAGTGATTCATTATAAATAATTATCAAAAACTCATGTCATTATAAGAGTAACATCTTTTGCACAACCAATGTTAATCATGAGGCAAGTAACCCAGCTTTCATTATGCAAATCAATAAAGGAAAGCTTCAGATAACTTAGTTAGGCATTCCTATCTCCACGAAGAGGCCTTTAATTAGGCAATTCCATCCCTTTATGGAATGATTAAAATGAGGATAAATGGCTAGTACAATAAGAATATATATCTTACTAGAGGGGCTTAACTAATAATCTCAGTTCTTAACTCAATTAATACCTATTAGTCTTAATTTATGGTGTTCCCTAAGAGTATTACGAAGACTATTAACAAATTGATTAAAAACTTTTTGTGGACAAGTTGGACATTTGCTCCCCTAAAGATGAATTTGGGCTTGGAATCATTCCTCTAAGGATAACCAACAAAGTTATACTAATTAAGAAGGTGTAGAGGATTCCTAAGGATAAAAAAGCCCTTTAGGTGAGTTGGATATATGTATATAACCTAGGAAATGGAAGTTTATGAAATATTCAAGCAAGACTTAGTAGCTATTGGACATTTGCAAATAGATTAAAATTGAGGAAGGTAATGAGGTAGAAAATTAGGCATAAATTTAGTATTGGGATGCCCACCAATTTCTAGCATGATATATAGATTGGAGATAGCCTTTGATGAGAATGCAAGAGTTGTTTCCACTGCTAAACACAATACCCAACAATAGCTTGGTTAAGGAGGCTCTGACCAAGTTCAGAGCTCTAATAGAAGGTTTTCTTATTGTCCTAACCTCTCTATTGATATTGAACACAAAAATGTGAGAGGAAAGGGAAGACAAGATTTGTTAGATAGGCCTTTTCAGAGATGATTTCAATAGCAAGTTAAACAGGGAATAGGCTAGGTAACATAACACTAAGCATAGCCATATGAGAGCTAGCTTGATTCTCTAGCTAGCTATAAGAAGAAAGCTCAACACTAAAGATATGATCAACAAATTTTTGAATATCCCAGATTTCTACATACTTTTCAATAAAGGTCGTGAATTAGTTGATTTTTTTTTTTTGCTATCCTTATTCCATGCATGTCTAGCAATCTATTTTATATCTCCACAGCATTTGGAATTATCTTATGGATTGACATTCTCTAATTGATTTGTCTTATAATTATATAGCATATTGCCTAGGTGATAAGTTGGTATTTGTAAAAGTATTAAGCTATATTAAATATCATCTTGGGTTCAAGAGGAACAAAAGGATCTTCATTAATTAGGAGATGAGCATGTAGAGTCTAACTTGTAACTTAATTGAGCATGTAAAGTCTAACTTGTAACTTAATTGACAAAGTCAAGAAGCACATAATAAGTCACAACCCGTAACATGGGTGTAGTTTGAGCATCAGGAACAATTATTGGTGACCTATTAGGGGATCCACTAATCAAGCTACCTCTAGGTTGTAAGAGTTTGAGTAGGCTGAGACAATATCACATGAAAGAAAGGGGCCTGTTTATTAGTAAACAAGTTGCTATTAACCACAAGACTTAGACTATAGGCGATAAGGGTGGTTAAGCCTCTGGATGGTGATTATGGTGTAATGGGATGGGAAACATGAAGGGCCTATTCATCTACAATTATAAAATTGATATTCTTAAGCTTTTAGGAATTCTAGGTAATGTTGTGTAAGCTAACTAATGTCGATAACTAGGTTAATACACTCTTATCTTGGTTATTAAGATGTCTGTTTTATAAAGGATGTTAATTTTACACACACACACACACACAAACACATAGATATTGCCTTTAGTACTATTTTTACTCTCTCTTTTTTTAAGAAAGATAACAACCTTTCCTCAAGTGGAAGAGAGAGAGAGAGAGAGAGAGAGAGAGAGAGACTATGATGAAAATTTCCTATCTTTAGCTTCTTAAAAATGAGAAGAATAATGATGTTTGTTTCCTTTTAGTTACCCATAAATTTTTCATTTAGTTTATCATATTCTTTTTTTCCTTTATTAAGCCTCTTTTCATAAAGACTTTCCATTTATGCAAATTTGTTGAATCCTAAAGATGAAAAAGAGAAGTAACCGAGAAGAGCCATGATGGTCCCCCCCCTCCTCGACCGCTTGGATCCCACGAGTAAATAAAAAGTTGGATCTACATGGGATCTCATTTAAATCGACCCATCTATTCTCTTAAGGAGCAGTTTTGTTTTAAACCTTAGTTCGAATAGGAGAAGTACGTCATGCTAATATGCCTTGGATCATCAACATCTTAGGGTCAAGCACGGATGAGCACATTAAACTATCCATGTTACTAAGAGCCCTCATAGCCCAAGCATAACGACACAATTTTCAAGGGTGTAAATTGTTTTATTGATTAGTTATTGCATTGAATTGATTTTTGGGATCATTCTAAAGGATTCTGAGGGAAGAAAATGGACTAGGTTGTAAGCAAGCCCATATGCAATAAGTTAATCCAAAACCTTAAAACAATGGATTAGTATACTTATATTGTATATAACTCATTTCAACTTCGTATTCCTTTCTGATGTAGGATAACTCCAATTGTGAATTTCTACCAGCTCTACTCATAAGTGAATCTATTCACATGGAAATAAGCCCCTCAATCCATAGTTAATACGAAGTCATTTGAATTACTGATGAATCTTTATTCATCCAACCCAAATCCATACATCTTTATTCATTAAATTTTGCCAACCTAACTCTAATACAAATGAAGGATTTTAAGGGGCTTAGGGAGAAAATGGATTAGGTCATAAGTGAGCCCATATGCAACAAGTTAACCCAAAACCTTAAGATAATGGATTAGTAGCCTCATATTCTATATAACTCATTACAACTTTTAATCCCTTTTCAATATGAGATAATTCCATTTATGAATGTCCAACATATTCAACAATAAAGCTGATACTTTAAGAGAAGGGATGTGCAATTATTCACAATGGCATGATCGCTAGAACTGAGTTTATGATAAAAGGTAGGAAAAGACTATATTCCCTTGAAATACAAGCATTTATATTAATGCATGTGCACAATAATGAGTTGATTCTACGCTTCTACAAAAGATACAAAACAACAAGAAGAAAGTAATTAATCGAGTAATAAACATATAAGATTGTAACATCATAACGCGTATCCTTGATAAGTTTATCAATTTAATAATAATGCAAATATTGGATACAATCTAAATTAAAAACTTGTAACTGAAATATAACAAACTAAACCTTAGAGAACGCTGCAAAAAATGTGAAAATTAAGTTACTTTATTATTAATTGGTTTAGTTGAATTAGAATTTCAATTTCAATAATGATCAACTCATGACTTTGCAGCTTTAGTATTTGAAATTATGATAAGTTTATAGTATTTTAGTTTTTTTAATTGAAATACTTGATTCATGTATATACGATTCAAATTTTACCAATAAAATAGTTTGTTCAATTTCTAAAAATTGGTTGAGAAATTAAATTTTTAGTCTTTATAACAAAATATATTTAATTTGGAATGTCAACAAACCTCATATTTGAAGATATTAAATTTTGTTTTACAAAATTTGAATACATATTTTCTATTTGACATCTAAAGTATTTTCAAATTTTAATCTAAATTTTAAATGAGATTAATATTATATATATACATATATATTTTATACATCTTTAATTAAATATATGTAAATTTTTCATATAAATCTTGTACCGTTAAATTAGTAAGTGGATTACGATGGTGGTAGAAAAAGATATTTACTGAATAAAATTTAAAACTATTGAATACTCTGAAAAAATTAACAAGGCAAATGGTCCTACGAAATTTAATTTTCTAACAAATCCAGATTTAATTAATGGCATTAAATGAAAGTTGAATCAACTGGTGTATGTGATTGATATGGACCATTTGACTTCCAAAATTTTAATGTGCTGTTTATAATAAAATACATGATATGAGAGATACGATAAGGACATAAAATATGAATTTGACATCTATTTCAAAGTTTGTGATTTGAACCACCATAATACATGACAGAGTCGTTGCTTCAACTCATAAAGCTTGTTTTATTTCCCTGACTTAACATTAAGTTAAACTCATATTTAGTATAACTCAAGTATTAAGTTACCAAATCTTTTTAGGCTTATTATTTAATAGCTATAAAATTCATAATTAATGTTACTCAAAATTAAGAAATTTATAAAAAAAATATTTTATCAACACAAACAAATCTAAAAAAAAAATCTCCCAGAAAAACTAATTCATTTAGACTACATAGCTTTCAAAATAGTTTTTGGTTGCTGCGTCTATGCTACTTGGTGAGAAAGAAATAATAGAATTTTCAAAGTTTGCATGAAGGATATCTCTTTTTTAATACAAAACACCTTGAAATGAATAAAAGAGGTTCTTATGATCACAAAAGATGACATCAAACTCTTCCAAAATTTGCTAATTTCTTAAAAGTTTTGCTAAACACTTTCAACAGAATTAATGCATCTATCTTTACATTTATTGTCCCAAATGTCAATGTATCCATCTTTAAGGTAGTGAGTTGCAAGGTTGTCTTTCCTGAAGATCAAGATCATGTTATAGTTGTAACTTGTTCTGAAGCTAAATGTCAATGTATCCAAAAGTTTTGCTAAACCCTAAATTTTGTATGCCTAAATTAGTGAAAACCTAAATTCAATACATTCATTCAATTAACAATTATATTAACTCAAATTTAATTCTAATTTCATGAAAATATATTAAAATTTAAATAATTATGTCAAAAATTGAAAAATCTTAATTTTGAAACTCTAATTCTATCCAAATTCGAATTTGATTAATATATATGCATTTATATGAAATTAATCTTTTACAATGCTTAGAAATGATAAATTAAATACTAATTGATAACTAATTGCACACAAAAAATTTGCAAAATTGAAAAATCTCAAATCTGTCAAGGTTAGAGATTTACCAATTTCAATTGAAATTCTTCAAATTAGTTGATCCAAATGAGACCAAATGTAGAAGGGATGCTAAAGGACTTGTCTCAACTATCAAAATCTCATATAAAACTAGAAAAATCTTCGAAAAAGAGAGAGAGAGATTAGTGTTGAATGAATGAGTGAATTTTGTTATTGTTTAAGGTTTTAAGAGAAATAATTTAGTTGTTAGAGTGAGATGAAGGCTAAAAGTCAATATTTCAACTCAGATATGTGACATTATAAGTAGAAAGAGAGATATAGGGCAATGGAATGAAGAGAGAGTGAAGGATCGAAAGATGGAGGAGAAAGAAAGAAAAGGAAAGGTTTTGCTGTTTTGATTTTTTGGCACATCAGTCAACCAATGTAATGGACTGATCAACCAATATTCAAAATAATTTCAATTTATTGGTCAATCGATGTGAAATTTTATTTTAACAAATTTGTGTTTTTTTTCTTAAAAAATTTTAAAATTTTATTTTAATCCCAAAAATTTTTGGGTATTGCAAGTATCGACTAGTAAACTTAGTAAGTCCAGTACTAACTGATATTTGATTCCAATACGCTACTAGGATCAAATGTGCTACTTACCAGTCAATATGGCACGATAAACATAACATTGTATTAAATCCAAATTCATGAATCTTTATTCATTGAATTTCACCAACCTAGTCCTGATACCAATCATAGAGAATTGAGATGAAATTTTATCATTTGCACAATGGAAGAAATTTTTTCATGATTTATCAAAAACTTAGATCTATTTAATTATGTAACATGATAACTTTATAAAGATTATAAAATATGAATGATAAATTATACTTCATTATGAAATTTAATTTTTCTTTCAATAACTCTTTCTTGTTATTGGAAACCATACTAATCGAACAAGTGTTTGACTTCAAACAAACATATATAAATAAGATGATAGAATTGCACAAATGATATTGAGGGCTATGTTAAGAGTGTTATTATTTGAAATTAAACATTAATTAAAATTACAACTAATTATAACTTAATATTAACTAGGTCTAAATAAGATTGAGTATCTAATAATGGTACTTATATCAAATATTTTACATTTGATTATAAAGTTTCTCAACTTTACAATAAAGTTTAACTTGTTTGAATTATCTTTTTTTCTTTTCAACAATTCTTTGTATGACTAACTAATTTCCTAAATACATTAGACACAAATATAAATTATAATTATAATATTTAAGATTAGATAAATTAAAATTTTTATTTTATCTTTAATATTTTGATTCAATAATTTATATTTTTAAATCAAGATAGACATTTTAAAATGTAACATGATCAAATATTAGAAATATCAAGATGATTTAACTAACTTTTTCTTGCATAATTTTTTTGTATAATTATATCCTTCTATTATACAATATTTTGATAAGGCATAAAGTATAAAATTAATGTATACTCTATTTTAATTCAACAATATCTCCCGTTATATTAATTCTCTAATATTAATAATTGTTTCTTTTAATAACATTAAAAGATATTTTCAAATTGTCATTCTACTTTGTCTAAAGATTTATCAAATTAAGACCAATCAAGAATAATGATTGATTCCTCCTCATTGGGTAACGAATCTTATATATGTCATTTAACTATTTTTATATAATTTATACCAGTTTCAATGATCACAAATTGAGTTACTGTTTAATTAAGAGATGTCTTAAATACTTTTAGAATACACTAATCTCTATGTGATATATTTTGAAGATTTTAAATCAAATAATCATTTATACAATCAACAATATAAGTATTTTTATACATCTAAAAGTAATGTTTTATATAAAAATGTAGTTCAATGTACTTAGTTTCTAATAAATACTCATACGTTAAATATTTTTATAATTTAGCACATAAGATTGATTACATCCTTTAAAAAAAGAAATATAATATATGTCTTTTTTTTTAGTTCAAAAAATGAATTAAAAGATAAGAAGCGTATCTACAATAGAAATAAAACTAAGCCAAGACATATGCACCAAGCTAAAACTAGCCAGTCTCCGACAATACTACACCATACTTAATGAAACCAGAAGATTAGCCACTCATAGAAATGAAATCATGTTAAATGATGAACAGTTAAGTCTCCATCTAGCCTTATACATCCCACGGCAAGATTCTCAAAGGCCGTGAGCAAGGATTTGCAACCTGATATTAGTTAATAGTTGAAGCAGCAGCTCATATGAAGGAGTATATGTATGTTGAAAGAGTCACTAATTACGCTGCCTCCATATATAATAAATCATAGTGGCTATAGCCATTTTGCAGATAATCCGATCAGTTTTAGTTAACCAGTTCTAATGACTAAACCACTCTATAATGTCACATAAATTAGTTATGGATGAGGTGATGGAACAGAGCCTTTGAATTGGTGTCCATGGCTGTCTAGAGTAACTGCATTCTATAAATAGGTGGCTTTGAGATCTAGTAGATGATTTCATAAAGGGCATATAGAAGAGATGCTCATAATTTTGAAAAGTCTATCAACTATGTGAGGCCTGCCCTGAAAAGTTAAGCCACAGAGTGACAGAAATCTTTAGAGAAGCATGATAGAACCAAGCAAATCGATGTCATCATACTTGAGGTCGGCAAGGTCTTAGAAATTCCTTGCAAAAACATGACTAACAATCAAAGATAATACATAAATATAATATAAATTTTATAATTATAATTTCAATATAAATTTATTTGTAAAATACATTGATTTTATGGACTTTATCTTATAAATCAATTAATTAAACCATTATAAAATAAAAAAGTGTTTAATTAATTTTAATAAATTATATTGTATAAATTAGTTGTAGAGTATGAACCACTACGTTATTTATTTGAAAAGTCAAACTCATATGGTAGAGACAAATGCTATAGTATACCAAACTATAGAATAAAGAGACTGAATATTCCACGAGAAATATTAATTTATGCCTCCCGAAGTACAAAAATGAATGGAAAAATGAAGATATCATAAACAACAAACTACAATGATGATGCTTTTCATTAATTTAAAGCCTAACTCATATGGTAAAAGCCAATTGACCGACAGCTGGACTAAGTATTACCAATTTTATCTTCGTCGAACGAAACAAATAAATTAAAATTTTCTCTGGCTGATTGCCAGCACAGTTATATATCCAAGAGTGGAGGTATTCTACGATCTGCACTCAGAACTTCGGTAACAAAGTCGAAGCCCTTATATTGTTGCCACTTCTGAATCAATGTCAAAGAGCAGCTCTCAAGTGATAACATGCAAAGGTACGCTACTTTGCTCAGTTTTGGTTGGCAGATATAACCCAAACTGAGCTAAGTGGAAGTCTATATTCACGAACGATTTCAAGTGTTGTTTCTGATTAACAAGCTTACTGATTTGCTATCCGTAATCAGCTGCTGTATGCTGGGGACCGGAGGAGCCGGTGAAAGTGGAAGAGATACAAGTAGAGCCACCAAAGTCGTCCGAAATTCGAGTTAAGATGCTATACGCTAGTGTGTGCAGCACTGACATCTTATTCGTCAAGGGCTTCCCAGTTGTTAGTTCTCCGCTCCTATGTAAAACAGCAATTAATTGTCTAATTGTAATCCTTTGGTGGGGGTGAGATTTGACTCTTGCTTCTTATTGGCAGCCCATTTTTCCTCGAGTACCAGGTCATGAAGGTGTGGGGTAAGTGCCTCTGTGAACGACTAATGTCCAGAAATCGTCATGAGTCTTTTTCTAATTAGATGGAGATTATCGATTACTTGATGTATATAGGATTGTGGAGAGCGTTGGTGCTGACGTAAAAGAGCTAAAAGAAGGAGACGTGGTGATTCCAACATACATAGGAGAGTGTCAAGAATGCAATAATTGCTTATCAGGAAAGACCAATTTATGCTTGAAGTATCCATTAGTTTTGGATGGTCTAATGCCCGATGGCTCTTCAAGACTGTCGGTTAGAGGTGAAAAACTGTATCACATGATGACCTGTGGAACATGGGCCGAGTACATGGTGATTGACGCTAATTACGCCGTCAAGATTGACCCAAGTTTTCATTTGCCATTTGCAAGCTTCATTTCATGCGGATACTCAACTGGGTTCGGATCAGCTTGGAAGGAAGCTAAGGTTGAGAACGGATCAAGTGTTGCTGTAATTGGTCTTGGAGCTGTTGGACTTGGGGTAGGTACTACATATAAGTTCTTCACTCTTTTCATTTTCTCATACGGTCACTATTTCCTGGAGAGTTAATTACAGGTGATTGAGGGAGCTCGAATTCAAGGAGCAGCAAAGATAATAGGGATAGACATAAATGACAGGAAAAGAGAAAAGGGACAAGCTTTTGGAATGACAGACTTCATACACTCTGCCCATCAATCTGATAAACACATTTCTGAATTGATAAAAGATTTGAGCGGTGGGTATGGGGTGGATTATTGCTTTGAATGCACTGGTGTGCCAGACTTGGTTAATGAAGCCTTACTATCAGCTAAACTTGTAAGAAACAACTAATGAATTCTTACATATGTAAATAAAAATCACTTTAGTTTCAGTTCTTCTCTTTGCAAATATGGGTCATACAAGTTGAGGTTAGAATTTGCTTCTCCTGTGGTTGTTGTTGTTGTTAGGGAGCAGGGAAAACAATACTAGTGGGAGCTACAAACCAACCGACTGTCCCCATCGTTTGCCTTCCCTTGTTATGTGGTGGATCTTTGAAGGGTACTATCTTCGGCGGACTCAAGATCAAGTCTGATCTTCCTTTTATTTTTGACAAATGCAACAACAAGGTACACTAATATTAAGCATCCAAAAAGATCTAACCTTCTCTTTTTTTTTAGTTAAATAACTTCTTTAAATCTATTTTGAACTACAATTGTAACATCAAAACTTCTATTTACACTTCTAATAAAAATATATTTTGATCTTTATTTAAAAGAATATATTAAAATATAAACTTTTGTTTATGCTAAGTTAATAATAAATTAAAATAAGAATGAAAAAAAATTAATCATAAATTGCATGTTATCCAGAGAAATTGGTAATTTAAACTCTAGTCATGGTTGTTTGACTTGTTTCATTTATTGGAATAGTGGAAGTGGGAAGGGGTATGGTACCACCGAATGAATGCCATCGTGGGGCTCCATAAATTTGTTGCTAATTGAGTGTCTTTTTTGGCTTTTTCAGGAACTGCATCTTCACGAGCTTCTGACTCATCAGGTTTCGTTTGAGGAGATGGATAAAATTATGCAACTTGCCAAGCAACAAGACTGCGTCAAAATCCTTATCAAGTTCTGAATTATTTCAGCTACAAATATCTATATATAGGTCATCTTCAGTTGTCAGAATAAAAATATTTAACTCATATGCATTCAATGTCGTTGTCGGTCCTTGTCAATGATGTCATTATTAATAATTAACGTGTAAGTTTTACATTTGAATTTAAATGTGTAACTATCAATATTTTAAATATTGTATCGGTATCGGTATCGGTATCGGTTTAATCTAAAAAATAGTATTGTATCAGTATCAGTTAATATCAGTATTGTTT
>JAOXYD010068303.1:0-12730 GCA_028565735.1 Pinacopodium congolense | reverse complement strand
TTAATTTAGAAATTAAACACTAAGTTAGGGGTCATAAGTCAACAAATTAACCATTAAAACTATATCAATTTAACCCTTATCATGCCTCGATTTTGACCCTGTAGATGGTCAAATTACTCGATCTTATCAGTGCCAGCAAGGTTCAACCACCCTCATACTTTATGATGATCAGTAGAAGCAGCAACATTCTATTGCTTCTGTATTTCTGGATGATGATGATGTTGATCTTGTTATTGATATTGGTGGTTATGCTCTTCGTGATGATATTAAGCCTATTCTTGGTACATCTACTAGACCTCCACCTATTTCCTCTAAGTCTAAGATTACTTCCCTTCATTGTAAGGTTGATCATTTGACGAGTATGGTGGACGCACACTATGGTTTACTTTAAGAAAATAACACCTTACTTCGTGAGTTTCTCTTCTAGCTACCTCCTCGGCCTCCATCAGATTCTTCTTAGAGGATACTTGTTTTTCATTGATGCCTTGCTGTTAATTTTTTATGACTTTTTGTTAAGCTTTTTTGGCTTATTTTTCTCTTTATATGATATTAATTGTGACTTATTTATCTACTAATTGGACTATTTCGACATGTTGTTTAATGTTTGGATGTTTATATGTGAACCTTTTTAGTGATTCCAAAAAGGGGTAGATAATAAATGATATTATATTATTGTGTAATACTTTGATATTTGACAAAAAATGTAGGAATTATACCTTTTGTAAGGGGAGAATATCTTCTCCGTTTTTATGCTAAATTCAAGGGGAGTTAAATTTTTCCATATTATATTATTTAAAATTTTATAATTATGATATTTGTTTAAATAGTTTATTTTTCCCTTGACATCACTATCCTATTATTCTATTATATTGAGGGGGATTTTGTTAAAACATTGATGTGTATGAGATTTAGGGTCAATTTTTATTGTTATTATTTAATTCATGATATAACTGGTTTTATCATCACTAAAAAGGGGGAGATTGTTGAACTACAGTAGGTTCCATCTTATTTTGGTAATAACAAAACAACCCTTATTATTAATTATATGACTTAAAGGCACTCAAGAGGGGGGTAAATTGAGTCTTAAAATTTTCTTTGAAAATTTTAACTTAGCACCTAGCCATTTTAATTTAATTAGATATGAACAAGTGAAAGACAAAAATATAACACATGATAAGTAATAAGTAAAGAGAGAGAAGAGAAGGCAAAGACACACGGTTTGTTAAAGAAGTTCACCTTTCCTAAAGATAGGATATGTCTCCTCTCTAACAAGCTATTGGATATTGTTCTTTATGATTCACTTTAATAAAAACAATACGATCTTCTTTTAAAGTGAAGAGTAACCCTTACAAGACCAATCTTTTTCTAAGTAAAGGTGAGCCTTTACAACTGAAATCTTTTAAGGCAAAGAGGAGCCTTGAAAAACACAATCTTCCTTTGTTAAGGTGGGGAGAAACTTTATGACCAATCTTTATATGTCAAAGAGGATCCTTAACACACTTAACTAATAACAACAATTCAAATAACCCCTTCACAAGTAACTAAGACACTTAAGAAAGTGTTTCACTGAAAGTACAATCAATCTAAGAGCTTCAATGCTTTCACTAATAATATAAGTGATTAATGAACCTAATGAAAGTTTAAACATAAATAAATATGACTAATTAATGAACTAAAAATGTGTATGATGATGAAAACACAATCTAAAAAGCTCACACAAACAAATCCTAGACACATTTGATAAATAAGATAGAAAATGCTTCCAAGCATTTAAAAGGGACTCTAAAAATTAGTTAGATAGCCAGTGATGCTCCTAAGGACTTAAACAAATAGAAAAAATAATTTGGAAGCAAAAAAATCTAATTTAAATGCCTAAATTTATGAATCAAGACTAGTGCATACATTTTAGACAACTTAAGGCTATCTGCAAATTTGGACCGTAAATAGAAGATATAAGTGCTCCAAAATTAAACTAAAAATACTTGGATAATCTTAAGATCAAAATTAAAGAAAATAATATTGTACACCCAAAAAATGATTTAGAAGTTTTAAAGATGTAGTTAACAAGAGAATAGAAAAGTAGGGATTGCTTAGGTGTATTTGGAAAATGATTTTTAAAGCCACATAAATAGCATTCCATAAATCGAAACAAAAATTAAACACACTCTAGGGCACTTAAAAAAATAAAAAATTAATTATTTCAAGATTTTAGAAATTGATTAAAATGTCTAGAAACACATTAAAATTTATGACCAAAAATTCTGGACATATTTGGTATCTAAAAAAAGAACAGATTTGAAACCTAAGCACAATCTTCATAAAATTGAAAACAAAACAAAAATATAAAACATCATGTTCATCTCAAATTCCCTGCTCATACTTTTTGCAAACTCCTAACATAAAACATCATCAGTAGCACCAAATATAATATTATCTACATAAATTTTCATAATAAATAAATCATCTTTTTCTTTATGTATAAACAAGTTGGTGTCGACTTTTCCTTTGGCAAAACATTTTTGAAAAGGTCTCTTCATAATCTATCCCTTCTTCTTGGTTATACCCCTTTGCTACCAATCTAGCTTTGTTTCTTATAAAGTTTCCATTTTCATTAACCTTATTCCCAAAGACCCACTTAGTACCAATAATTTGATGAGCATTAGGTCTAGGTACTAAGGTCCATACCTTATTTCTTTCAAACTTTTTCAACTCTTCATTCATGGCTAAAGTATAACTCTCATCACCTAATGCTTCATTTATAGTTTTAGGTTCCATGTTAGAAATAAAGGGTATATGGGATCAACTCTAAGGGTTGATCTAGTTGGTACTCCTCTTCCTACTTCACCTATGATTTGGTTGGAGGGATTGTTTTTCTTAAATCTCCACTCTCTAGGTAAATTCTCATCTCCTAACCTCACTTGGTTCAATAATGGGCTCACAAGATAAAAATTGGGTATCTAAGTTGTCTTTTTTAAGCTCTTTCAAACCTAATTTCTCCATATCCTTGCTTAAATCTAAATCATCATCAACACTCTTCCTCATACAAAACAGATTAGATTCATAAAAAACAACAAGCATTGGCTCTTCAATCATCATAGTCCTTTTGTTGAACACTTTATAAGCTTTATTAGTAAAATAATAACCAACAAATATTCATTCTTCTAATTTAGCATCAAATTTACTGAAATTGTCTATAATATTCAAAATAAAGCACTTTCAAACAAACACATTGAAATAACTCACTTTTGGTTTTTTTCCATTCCACAGTTCATAAGACGTTTTATCCATATAAGGCCTTACATAGACCTTATTAGATACATGGCAAGCACATGCAACAAATTTTTCCAAATAATATTTAGCAACATAGTATTCATTTAACATAATTATAGCCATTTTTGCAAAGTCCTATTTTTCTTTTCAACAACTCAATTTTGTTGAGGAGGTCCAGCAGATTAAAAGTTATGAAAAAAATATCATTTTCTTCACAAAATACATCAAATAATTCTTTTTCAAATTCTTTACCATGATTGCTTATAATTGAATTAATCATGTAGCCTTTTCTAATTGAACTATTGAACTCTTTTTGCAAGATTAACAAAAGAATTAAAACATTCATCCTAACAATTACGAAATATTACCTATGCAAATCTACTATAATCATCAACAATCACATATGCATACAATTTTCCATCTAAAATTTCCATTATAGATAGTCTAAAAACACCCATATTCAATAGTACTAAAGGTCTAGAAGTTTTTACCACATTTTTCTTCTAGAATTTAGCCTTGGTTTGCTTGCCCATTTGACATGCCTCACAAATCATGTCCTTTTCATACTTCATTTTTAATAGATCATTTACTAGCTCCTTGTTGCAAAGATTTGAAATGTGTCATATATTAGCATTACTTTTGAAACTATGCAAGATTTACCTTTAAAAGAGATTCTGAAGCCTTTATCACATAATTGATTCACACTTAGTAAGTTATACTTTAAGCCTTCTACTAATAGTACATTATCAATGGTAGCACTAATCTTACTGATCTTATGAAGGACAATTATTTTACCCTTGGCATTATCTCCATAGGTAACATAGCTACCATCTTTATCTTTCAAGGAAACACACTTAGAGCATCTATTGTCATATACTTGGAACATCCACTATCAACATACCAAGTTCTCCTATTGAACTCCTACGAAACAAAGAAAATCATTTCATTTTTGGTATCCAAATTAATTTGAGTCCTTGGGGGTTAGATACATTTCTGGTTCCTAAGGCCTTTGGCAAACTAGAAGGCCTAGATAGTTTATCAAAATAGAATATTTTCAAATGACCAAATCTACCCCAATGATCATAAAGATATGTAACTTTATAAGAATGCATGTTCGATCTAAAGTAGTTCCTATATGCAAACCTTGATATTTCATATACAAAGTTTCTTCTTTATTGAACTATTGGCCTAAAGTGAGTGTAAGAACCATTCCTTGATGCATGAGCATGTATAGGATATGCATATGAATGTCTAGGTCAAATGTGCATATATTGTATCCTATATGCATGACGTAATGATTTTTCATTTGTAAAGAAACTATGTCTTTTAGTAAGGACTACAAATTTCTTGTATATGTAGATTTTGAAGCATACATGAAAGCATATAAAAAATGACATAGGAACATGCTCTTCATCTCAACTTTTTCCCTTTACAAAAACAGTCTTAACATTAGGAGTTTCACTTCCTTGAATAAAACCTAAGCGACATTTATCAATGGAAATCTTTTGGTCACCTAGTATGCAATCTAACTTTTCTTTTCCTTTTATGAATTTAGACAATGATTTTTTTATGTTATCCACATCCTTATTCAAAGATTCATTTTAATGCATTAATTTATGCTCATTTCCATGCATAGCAACATCCACACTCTTAGAATTTAACATGGCATTCATTTCTTCTTTAATCTATCAATTTCTAACACGCACGTGTTCTTATATTCTAACATTTGATGCAATTCATCTTCAACTTCTAATTTTCTACCCCAAAAACATCCATAAACTTCATGCAATCCTTATGTTTAGAGGATAATATCATCCTTCTTAAGGTAGCATGCTCTAAGACTTGAATCAGTTCATCATAACTCAATCCAACATCAACAACAATACTTTCATTCTCATCATCAGTAGAATGGAAGCAAGATGGTACCTCATCATCAAAGGCCATAAGACAAAATTTAGCCCTTTCATTTTTAGGTTTTTTGTTTTCCTCTTCACTTTTAGTCTCCCACAAGGCCTTTAAAGTTTTCTTTCTCTTCCTGTCCTTCTTCTCCCTTCTTTCCTTTTTGCTACTTCTTTTATCCTTCTCATCCTATTTAAGGAGTGGGCACTGGTTTTTCAAGTGACCTGGTTTCATGTATTAAAAACAAGCAACATTAGTGGACTTTCTCTTGTATCATACTTATCTTGCTCTCTGTTGGGATGGATATGGAACTAAGAGGGGTGTGAATTAGTTTATAAAAATTCTTCCAAACAAATGAGGAAGTTTGAACAGATTTATCTAACTAAGTAATCAGACAATATAAATTCAAAATAAAGGTATAGAGAGAGAAGAGTTTACACCTTGATTTTTCCTGGTTCGAAGCTATCCACTTGCTCCTAATACAGTCCCTAATATCACTATTGATGTTTCATTCTCATAACAACTTGAAAATAATCAATGTCATAGATATAGTCCTTTTTCACTGGTTAAAGGAAAACCTTTCATTCCTTTTTTTTAGGCTTAAGAATAACCTCATGATCACTCAATACAATTAAACAATGCTTCACTTGGTTTCACTTAATAAACACAAGAGGCTTATGATTAAATGCACAAAAACAATTGCTCTCCTTACTCAAAAACTACACACACATAACAAAATGATTAAAACCTTTTAAGCAATCAACGTTTGAAAATAAGATCTTTGTAAGACTCAAACTAGTATAATCACACTCAACACTTTCTATATATCTTAACCGTGTAAAAAAACATAACACCCAAACCTATTTATACTATCAATTTGTGATAAATTCATTAGACAACGGTAATGTAACTGTTTGTCCAACGAAATAAATTTTTTTTATCGTTGTATAACGTTACAATCCTCCATGTACTCTGGAAACTTCGATACATTCGGTCGGCGAATTTCATTGTTCGACTGACTGATAGGTCTTTCTCACTGTGTTCAGTCGACTGATCCATTCATTCGATCGACCAATAGGTTCTGGAGAAGTATTCGGTTAACCAAACAGATCATTCGGTCGATTGACCTATCTTATTCGATTAACCGACCTTAAAACTAAACAGCCGAATAATTGTTAAAACATTTAAACCTAAACAACCAAACAGTTCTTTAACTATCTTTAATACCTTATGAATATTTTTTCAACCAATTTAAACATGTACCAAGAGGATTATTTTCATGCAATCATATTAAAAACACATAATACCTCTAGATTGTGCACCTCTATGCATATTTTAAAACTTGTATGTATGTATGAACAGTTAAATAAAGCCTCTTGAGAATACCAAAATAAAAACAAGTACAATTTACACAAAGTAAGCTAAAATAAATTTGTTCTAAACTTCTTCTTCAAGCTTTTTAGTCTTTATATGATTCTTCAATTTCTTCCTCAAGACTTTTGATCAGTCAATCCAATCTATCTTTCAAACATACTTAAAACATACACGTTAGTAATATAAATTTTTTTATTATTACCAAAATAAGATGGAACCACCCTTGATTCAACAATCTCCTCCTTTTTGGTGATGATAAAAGTAGCAATATGATAAATAAAATAATTAATAAAAACATCATAGCAAATAATCGGTCATAAAATATCAAGTGTCAATTGTTTACAATCATATAAGAACACTACAACAAATAAGTAGCTCCCCCTCAATTGTTAGTTCCTCCTTAATTAAATAACATATTTCAAACATAAATTAGTATGCTTTTATCATATCCTTCTCCCATTTTTTTGGAATGACCAAAAGGGTATACTCACAAAACCAAGTACAAAAGAAGGCAAGGCATAAACTAAGGTAAGGAGACATAATATGGAAAATTCAATATCATAGGTTATAAAAATGTAATACAACCAAATGTAGCATAAGTACAAAAACACAAAAAATAAAACACTAAGTGTCTAAAGGTGGTGGATGCGGCAATCTAGATAGAATCTCCTATAGTAAGGAGTTGTGCTCTCAAAGTAGAGCACTGTGCTCGTCGAGTCGATCTGTCAAATGGTCCACCTTTTGATAAAGTAAAGTAAGTGTGGCCTTAACATTATAAGAAATGGCAACAAGTCCAGGAGAGACTACCTTTGTAGTAGCATCATTATTAAGGAGTGCAATAGTTGTCTTTGTGTTTTTTTAATTCCTTCTTCATTTTCTTTTGCACAATATTAGGAATAACTGACTAACATTATCAGTTCTCTGTGAAATCAACCCTAACTTATCCAGTTATAGAGTAGATTAGTTAGTTAATTTATTATTTGGTAGCTCATAAGAATTCCCCAAAATTTTTACATTTTTACTAGGGAACTGACACTTGTATTTTAATTATTGCTTGTGTTATTTTCCTTTTAGTTTATGTTGATCTTTATTGCCTTACCGTCTGTTTGTTTTGTTTCACATCTTCTCCTAATTTTGACAATTCATATAAACAATGGCTTATAATCAACATAATTTTTATCCTGATCCTTTCTTTTCTAATTATTCTAATATTTTAATTTCTTATTACTTCTAGGATGGAATAACAAGTGGCGAATCTCACATCTGTCGTGGTGCAAGTATAAAGGGATGAAGAAGAAGCTTAGATATATGATGTTTGCTTATTTTTGGATTATCATAATTGTAAGTGTCTTGTCTTACAGAATACGTAGCAGTGTGGATTCAATTCCCCACTGACATGCTAACAACTTCAATCGCACTTCCAACCTATGCCTCAAATTCCACTATCACCACCACAAGCTAATGGAATGTCCTTGGAGGATATTGTAGAGAGTTTGGCAATGAGAACTTTTTGATTCCAGTAGGAAATGAGGAGTAGCTTGCAAAACTTATAACATCAATTGATCCAATTGCCAGATGTGGATGAGAGTATAAAAGCTCAAGTTTCTTCAAGCATTCCTAGCCAACCAGAGAGAGATCCAAGAGAGGAGGTGTGTGTTATTTCAATAGAGAGTGGAGATCAATGGGAGCACCCGAAAGATAAAGAGGAAGGGAAAGAGTAGCTAGGAGAGGAAGGACAATTTGAGAAATGGAGGAGGATGGAATGCCTCCTAGGGTGAGTAATCCATCTTTTGGTATTGTTAACCAAGTTCCACTTTATTTTCCTAACAGTTCATAAGACAAAGAATAGAAATAAGATATGAAGAGTGAACAAGAGTCGTACAGTGCAAAAACGTTGAAAACATTATAATGATGCAAGCTAAAAGGGAAAGGTGACGAGTAGAATAAAGAGTCTCTACAACCCTTTCCTAATCAATTAAGGAGACCATACTATGTAATGGGAGATGTTCGTAGTGGAGAGTGGACCTTAGACTGTGATGGAGAAGCAATGTGATTCCTCTTGTCCAATGTTAGGCAACATCCAACTGACTATGAGCCCACTATGAGGGAAGTTATTCTAGAATCATCAATGACTTTAAGCATGCTTTTTATTAGGCTCAACATTCCATTCAATACTAGATAGTGCATAAAGCAATGATCGAGCTAAAAACCTCAAATAAGTGCATGTTCAGAGGCAACCCAATCTTTCTTTAAATTTTTGTGTCTTTTATTTTTATTAATTAGTTCTTTAGCTTCTTTTTGTTTAAGTGCCTTAACTTTATTTTGTGTGTTTTTTGGATGGCTATCTCTCCATCAACCACTTCATTATTTACCTCATTGAAGGGAGTTTTCTTGATCCATCCCTCTTTATTCTTTCATTAATTTTGGGACATTGAGGACAATGTCCAATTTAAGTATGGGGGAGGGAAAAAAGTTTTAATTTTTTCACAATTGAGTTATTGTGAGTTCAATTTTGATGATTTGAATGTTTTTGCTTACAATAATCTTGATTTTTAGTTTATTATTAATTGTTATATGTTAATTCCACTGATGCTTTGGATTTAGTGAACATGATTGATTCTTGAATGATTTATAACCCCTAAAAAATTTTATTTTTCTTTTTCTTTTGAGTGTTTTGTACGTGTTTAGTGACCCTTTTATATGACATTAAGCGCTTAAGTAAAATTTATATGTTTTTTCATGTGAATTTGGGATGGGATGTTTGAAATAATGTGTTGAAAAAGAAAAAAAATGTTTCAAAAGTGTGTTTTTATTATGAATAAGTGAGCAAAATTTGCTCCACTATCTTCAAAACAACAAAAAGGTTGAAATTATAAGTAGTGCTAGTAAACATTTAAGAGTATGATATAACCTAGTAAGTGGGGGTGTTCATGATAAAATATTCACCTTCATACCAAAAAGTTAGATGACATCTCAAGCAAGCTATAAAGGAATATTCTAGTTGAGTAATTGGGGGCATTCATGACAAGGTTTTTGTCTTCACATAAAAGGCTAGATGACCTCTACCTTATTGCCCCAAATGCAAGTTCTATTGTATTTTTTAGTATTTTGAATATCCTTGACTATATTCATATGATGAACTATATGAAATGACTTAAACTTTGGTATTATGAGTATAGAGTTGCTTTTTACTAACTTTGTGTGATTTGTGTGTGTTTAAACAAGTTTTTGTCATAACAGAGTTAAGATTTGTGAACTGGAACAAAAGCATGAATTAGTTTTTATTTGCATTCATTTAGCTTCAAACTTTTGATCAAGATTATTTTAAGGGGAATGTTTAAGTCATTGCTTGAGGACAAACAATAGCTCAAGTATAAGGGTATTTGATAGGGATGTATTTTGTAGTATTTCCGTATGTATTTCAATATGATTTCATCCTTATTTTGATGTTTAAATGCTTAATTTATGTTCCTTTTGAGTTTATATATGGATGGAATCTTAGGACATAAATACAAGCTGAAAGAATCAAGTTTGGAGAAGAATTTGAGCAAAAAGAGCAAGAGGGAGGCCTAATGAAGCTATTAAAAGTGGTTGATGCAAGGGCCAATGATGGATGAGCCACCATTCAAGGATGAATTCCAGGCTCTTTAACAGTAGTTAGTGTAAGGGCCATCTAAGGATAAGTTAACCATGATTGAACGTGTAGGAAATGAGAAAAATGAGGGCAAAGTTGATATTTCACTCTCCAAACACCCCAAATCCTATAGGAGGACTATAAATAGAATATTGGAGCAGATTTTCACAACTTTTTGTTCCCCACTTGGGGAAGCCATGTTTTCTTCTTGTTTTCTTAGGTTTTAAGGTTATTTTTCATCTCTTTTCTTCTAGTTTCTGATTTTTTTTTCTTAGTTTAGTTGTTTTTAAGTGTTGAACTCTAGTTTATTTATATTTTATCTATTGTTCTATTATTTTTATGCTATTTTATTATGTATTTCCTTTGGGTTTTTGCTGTATAGTTGTTAAACCTTTTTTATATGTTAATATAGTGTTGTTTCCTTAATTTTCAATCTTGCCTTTACTACTTTCTCTGTGTTTTCTACATTTGATCTTCTTTCTTATTTAATTTCAATTAGTGTTATTGTTGTTTTTATTATGTTAGCTTAGCTTTATTTGGGTTTGAAGATATTTGATGGATTAATGACTTATAATTATGATAATTAAATGGGTTTTTATTGGGTTTTGTGATTTATGCTAGAAATGAATTAGAACTCTAATTAAATGCCACGAATTAGGGATTATGGGTAGGATTGATAACCCTATTAGTAATTTCTAGTTCAATTGCTAGGTTTGAACTTTTGATCCATAATTGTCATTAGAGATTACCACAAATGGTGATAGGTTAATTGATTATATAGGGAAACTTAATCAACCTAGCCTAGAGTTTGATTCTTTATATTAAATTATCCAAGCTTACAAGATTATGGTCAAAATTAGTCATTCCTTAGTTCTTAATGATGTTGTACCACTAACTCTAAAGAACTTATTTTAGGTAGTCATGTAGCTAAGGGTAAGTTTTCTATCGTAGAGGACTTATTTAAAAATAGAGAAACTAAGGATACAAGAGCCTATTTGTGTGTATAAACTCACATCTTAAGTATAACACAATTTATTATGTTTTTGATGACCAATTGTAATCTATGAATCCTAATAATATCTTACACTTAGCTTTTTGTCATTGTTATTTATTTCTTATTATTTGCTTTTTTATTTGTTGTGCTTTAATTTCATTAATTGTCTTTGTGCTTTTTTAAATTCCTTCGCATCTGGGGTTTTATTTATTTATTTATTTATTACACAACATTAGGAATAGTTGATTACCACTACCAGTTCTCTGTGGGATCGACCCTAACCTACCCTACTACAAAGTAGGTTAGTTAGATAATTTATTATTTGGTAGTTCGTGACAACTCCACCACCACTTAAAAATACTTTTAGGAATTGAAATGAATCCAATAATACTTCAAAAAACTTCCAATCAATAGTGTCATAAATCTTATGCATATCAATCTTCATTGCAAATTCTTAGAAACTTGTTTCCTCTTGTAGTCCTTGAATAATTCCTAAGCTAAAAGTATATTATCCCTAATATTCCTCTCCCCTTATGAATTTAACTTGAGAAGGACTTATAAGCAAACTCAAAAGCTTCCTCAATCTATAAGACATGACCTTGGATATAACTTTATAAAAGTGTTTTAGCATGGTGTAGGCCTAAACTACTTAAATATTTCTGGATTAGGACCTTTGGGAATAAGAAAAACAAAGATTTTATTAAATTCCTTGAGTATTTTCCTAGATTGAAAAAATTTAAGCATTGTAGGAATGCCAAATTGAAAAGATTTAAGCAATGTAGGAATGACATGATCCTTAAGGTCTGTCCAAACATGATGGAAAAAAGAATGCATTGAACCAATCCAAACCTGGTGCTTTATTAGGATTCAAGGAAAAAAAAAGTTCTCTTAATGTCAAATGGAAGGATATGAGTTGATAAAACCAGTCTTTGCTCTTATGTTAATCTCTTAGTAAAAGCACTCTTCTAAGCAACTCAAAGGAAAAGGATCATTATGCTTGGGATCCTAGTAAATTATAAAATAAAAATAACCCTCATTCTTAATATCCTGCTAACTAGTAATTCTCTATCCATTAGCATTAATGAGATTATTTATCCTATTAATGTTCTCCCAATGAAGAATAGCCTTATAGTAGTATGTAGTTTTATTATCACCCTCCTTAAGCCATAACATTATTGATTTATACCTTACCAAAAAATGATGAGCCTCCAAAGTCTCTTTATACAAATTAAGAGTAGCTAGCTGGTGAAGCTCGTCGTAAGCTACCAAATAATAAAAATACCTAACTAACCTAACTAAGTAACTAGGGCAAGTCAGGATCGATCCCACAGAGAGCTAAAGTGAATTGTTATTTCTAATGTTGCTAAAAAGAAAACACAACCCTTAAAAGCAAAGACATCAGAACTAAACACTATAACAAAACAAAGACAAACAAAGAAGAAACAAATAATAAGTAAGAAAGTTGGGTGGAAGATATGTCAAGAATTATGGACTTATAATTGATCATCGAAATAGATAACATGCGATTGGTGTAAGATGCTAGCCTCTAGGTTCAAACA
>JAOXYD010068292.1:0-12730 GCA_028565735.1 Pinacopodium congolense | reverse complement strand
GTGACCCGGTCTTGACAACTCTGAACACCCTTCACTCTTTCGGCCATAACTTCTTTTCCGGACCTCCGATTGACCCAAAATTTGAACTAGAGCTTCCTAACACCTTGATCTTCCTCTCCAGCAATTTTCATGGCCATATAATCTCTATATATTTCCTAGAAAGCCACCAAAATCACCTGTAAAACACCCCAATCTAAAATTCTGCTGCCTGCAAAATCAATCAACAAAGTGCATCAACCTATCCCTCAAATAAGTTCAAAATCCACCCTTAAACACTAAACAAAACAAATAAAAACTTGGAAACTTCAAAGATCATGCAAAGATGCAAAACATGCAAAATATCAAATAAACTAAAGCTAAAACACACAAAGACACACTTAAAACACCTAGAAACATAACCCAAAAGCACACTTATCAACCAAAAGATAAATTGAGTTTAGAAGAGAAAAGATATTTCCATGATCATTGTTTGTATCTTGTTTTAATAAAGAATGCCCTAAATCTATCCAACAATTTATTCCTTTATTGATTAACCTATTGAAATTCGAAGCCTTAATTAGATCATCATTCGTTAAACTCTTAATTCATTAGCTCATGTTTAAATTGAACATTATTTATTTATTTTAGTTAATTCCTTTTTATTTTTATGACTAAATCAATTTAAATTTGTCTCATTAATTAAATACCAATTGACCTAGTAATTACATTTGGATTCCTCGGAAGATGGTACTTGATACTTCACCATTTTGTACTACTTATTAATGGGGTGTAATTGCCTTTAGTTGGTTTAAGATTTGATTGATTAAAATTAAAGTATAGATAGACTAAACAACGCACTTCTCACACAAAACACCTTTCAAAATTTGCCACTCTTAGCTCACCATGGTGTATAAAGGCTCACAATATACTTATGAATGATATGTATACATTCACTTTTCAACTTCAACACTCATACAGAACTTATACACAAAACTTCACCATAAACTTACAAATAAACTCACAATGGCTAAGATTCTTTGTATAAATGTTTCACACACTTTTTAGAAAAAGAACTACATAAAACACATATTTATAGCCTTCCCAAGACTCCCTAGCCATTGTATAATGTACAGATAGATCAAATAGTCCCAAAAAACTAGTTCCTTTTCAGCCAAATAAGGTTCGATCCAATCCAAACTCAACATAAAGTAATTATAAACCAAATCAAATATATTTTAACCATTATTAAACATTTATTAACACTATTTTTCCTAACATAACACAATTACACAACCACATTCATCTAATTTATCAAACTTCATTAATCTTAACACTTTCATTTTCATCTTGTCATATATAATAACATACTTTACTAATTTTCTATTTTTAAAACTTTAGTTCACTCATCCTTTAACCAATTCATATAAATCCATTCATCATACAAGACTTATCATATAAGTTATGCCAACTTAACTTAATTACTCATTCATAAACTTATAAATTTCACATTCATTCATAACTTAACCAATTGATTAGTCACACATACTCACATCCACATGCAATTCCATACATGCATTCATCTATACAACAAGAAGATTTTCATATACACCAATTACATAAAACACCTCTTGATTATACATCCTATATGTAAATTACTAAATATGAATGCAAGTAGTATGTATGATGTGAGTCTTTATACAGTATAATAAGACTAAGAGAAGACTTATACATAAACCTACTCATAATAACCTTATACGTAAACCCACTCATAATAACCTATGAAATTTTACTCTTAAGCTTGATCTTCTTCCATCTTCTTCTTTAAGTTTAAATTCAATACTCCTTTTTCCACTTGATATTCAACCATTCCCTATACTTCAATGTATCAATACAAACTTCAAACATGTTTATCAGTTTCAAGGCTCTATATACATGCATCTTCATGATACATCTTATTTAATCCTATCTCAACACAACAAACTCATCATACAAATGAGTAAAATGTTTTGTCATCATCAAAACAAATGTAGAGTCATCTCTTGGTTCGATAGTATGAATTATACTTAAGGAAATATAACTCAATACTATGTAATACTAATTGTGTATAAACAAACATTTAGATAAAATTTGAATTTGGTTGAACTTGGTGACGATACAATTAAACACACAGTAAATCATATTAGAGATTATTAAATGTAATTACACTTAATTAAATGCCTTTTAACCCTAAGAACTAACACTTTAAACTTTCGATAGCCTCCATATAACCTTAAAAGAATCGCTATAAATATCCTATAAATTGTGTGCAATTATCTATATCCTAGTCAAAGAATTTACCAATCTACAAACTGGTTAGAGAAATTACTTCTTGTGTTAGGTTACCTTTAGTGATTTTGATGTCCTGAAAGATTCTCTGATATCTTTATCTCTGTATGGCATATATAGATTGTGGGAAATAAGTATTGATCATATGTGGATATAGTTTAATATAAAATTTTTATAATAACATGTAATTAAGTAAAATTTAATGCAATTAAATCTAAATTGACATTGATTAAATACAAATTACCCTGTTTAAATGTGATATTAACCCCAGAAAAAATAACTTGAATGTATTAATATATTTGCAAGTATAATTAAACCTACCTCTTTGCAATCAAATTGTAATTGAAACTAATTGCATGTAGTTAAATAGGAACTTATATTTACAAAATAAGTGGAATCCATAAATGTCTATAAACTACTATAATTTATACAAAATTGAGCATAGAATGCATGTTATTTATAAATACCATAACTAAGTTCCTACATAACTTGGAATTCTCTAATCATAATAAAGTGAATTGAGACACACAAAAAAAGAGCATATGAAACAAAATTCCTGAAAGTATTAAACAATGTAAAAGTAAAAAGCCAAGGCAAGAATTAATGTCAAAATAATGAATAAAATATTCCTTTATGGTACGTTGTCTATTATTTTAACTAGTTACATATTTTTAAAATTTACAAACTTATTTTTATTTAAAATCGGCTTATAAGCTTTTTGTTAAAGTTTAAACTCTTTAAATTTTATGTTGACTTATTAAACCCAACATCATTTTTGAATTCCTAAAAAAATTATTATAACAAATTAATATTTATGACTCATATAAAAAGATGATAATTTGTAGAGATTATAATATTTTTGGCTTTACTATGCACAGTTTCTTTATTAAGTACCTCAACTTAAGGTTTTATAATTGAGTCCTGCATTTCAAATTTTTTAAATAAAATATGCTTTAATAACTTTGTCAATAAAAGTGTATTCATGGCAGGCTAAATCACTAGAAATCTTAGATGGAAGACACATTAATGGTGTATAAACTGTGGACAAAGTTCATTTATGATTCCCACGTGACAAAAATGTGATTCATCATGTCATATGCTTTTTTACAAATATATATATATATATGTGTGTGTGTGTGTGTGTATGAGAGAGAGAGAGAGAGAGAGCCTTAACAAGTCATCCTACTCTTTGCATTTTCAAAGTCAAGATGGTGAATCAATATCAACATCTTCCCTTTTTAATTATTTTTCTCTCCTGAAACTTTTTTTAGACTAATAAAAAGAAATAAATCAATCAATCAAAAGAAGTTTACAAGACCACATACACCCAATTAAAACGATGTATAAACAACACAAAATGAGATAAAACAACACTTAAAAACGATAGAAAATGAAAAAAAAAGTACACTAACTTACAATTCCCAAAACACAAATCAACTAACCATAGAAGCTTTAAGAAGGCCATCTACTCCACATTCCTCTAGCGATCAGGATGATCCTCACCCTTCCTACTGATCCAACAATTTTCCACTTAAAATTTTGTTAATTAGTGGAACCAATTTTGCTTTATTTTGAAAGTTTTGAACTTAGATGGAAGACATAAAGATAACAATGTAAGTGTGAATGGAAAGCTATTATTATAAGAATATTAATGAAAAACTTGAACCCTAGGTTGCTAAATCTTGTTAGAATAAAATGATGGCATTTTTTTCTAGTAATTAGATTTTTTTTAAGTTGTTCAAACAAGGATTTCTAAAGAAAGCACATTATTTGGAGAATGAAATGTTTAAAGTAAAGAAAACCATAAGATGGTTAACATTTGGGTTAATTTTAATTGGATATAATTAACAGTCATTTTGCAAATTAGTATGGGCTTAAGAAAATGTGATGAGGAAGATGGAGGAGTTTATCTCTTTGTTGTTTAACTGCTATCATTTTACTTTTGAATTTTCTTTATCAAATCTTTTGTACTGAAGTTAGTTGCCTTGGTTTTTAGTTCTTAAATCCACTTGTAACACATCTATGCACTATTATTATTTTTTAATGAATATAATATCAATCATAGTCTCATAGTCCTTGATCAACATTAAATCATATGAATATAATTGGTTCTACTATAAATTTGTAGGATTAAATATGCCATATTTTTAATGTCCTAAGATTTAAGAACTCTCTATTGTCCCTTTAACTATTGATTTCAAAGACTCATATAACAAATAATTGTTAAATATTTCTAACAGAAGGTATGGAACGACATTGTACTATACTTAGTTGAAACGTATGGCTGCGTTAGTGAGTGCGTTAAATAAAGTAAAGCAAAGCCTTTAAGAAGATGTTCCATGTTAAACATAACCCTCTAATGCTTTAATTAACATGAAACAACATTATGCAAATGGGTGTTAATTAAAGAACATGGTAATTGTTTTTAGGTTAAGTAGATCTTTCTCATACGTGGAAGAATAAAATGTCTTTTATATTAAAAAAATCAAAATTTCTAGTATAACTCTCTCTTTTATTTATTTCTCATACATAGAAGAATAAAACTTCTTTTATAGTGAGATGTTTACATGATCAACTTGTTCAACATTGAAATTGTTTTAAATTTTTCTTATGTTTTTTATGTACAACCATTTCTAACACTTTAAAACGTAATAGATATATTACAAAATGATATCTATAATGTGACACCCCCAAAAAATTCATCCATAAATCCCATATGTTTTGATACACTTATATAAAATCTCAATCATAAAAATTTTCCAAATTATAATAACATATATCGTAATTAGTAGCAATCAAAACCTTAATTTAAAAATAATAGGAACCAAAATGAATATCTTCGTGACTTGGCTAGCCCACCTATGATTCTGCTATGCAACTTTGATGTAACAAATGGTAATTAAACTCTACTATGTACCTCTTAAAAAATTTAACAAGTAAGGAATGAGTTGCCAACTCAATAAGGGTAACTAGAATGTACTTGTTCATAACAAAAATAATAGACAAGGAAATCACGTGATAATATATAAGCTACATGAAAGAACACAATAGTATCATATTTATCAAACATGCCATCATACCATATAATGCAATATTATAGACAATTTCTTATCATAAATCTCATAATGATTCCTTATTTTAGTTAAAGGGCCCCGCTCATCTAATAAAGTTATATCCAATAGCTAGTTAGCTAATCTCATCAGAACATGTATAAAGAAATTTTTTTCACAAGATATTTCCCTACTAGAAATACCCATCACCCTACTTGTGTCTAACCAAATCAAATATAATACTTTCCCACCGAAAATATCTAGACGCTTCACTGACGTTTAAAAAAATCACATATCATATACCATGTGTATGACCATTGAATATACTTTATCACAAAAAAGAAATTAATTCTCTACTATTTCTTTTTCCAATATACCATCATTCAAGCAACATATTATTTCCACCAAACAACTGTCATACACTTCCATATTCAACCACATTTTTCCTCGTTCAATAATTTCATCACATACTTACATAATTAATGCATCATATTTCTTACATGGTAGTTCATTGCAAACTATTAAATAATATATTCATAACCTTACCTAACTATACAGTAGGGGGAGTTAGGGTCAAACTACAAAGAGTAATGGTGAGTTAATGTTATTTCTACTATTGTGTAAAAGGAAATAAAAAGATAAAAAACCTCCTGAATTTTTGTGAAATTAAAACAAATATAAAAGGCAACTAAGGAAATAAAAACAAATAAACAAAAATGCAAAATAGAAATAAACTGATAACAATAAGAGAAAGCTGTGTAGATGATATTTCTGAGATTTAAGACTTATAATTGATCACTGAAAACATAAAGATTGTGTTTGACCTAAGATTCTAACTTAAATACTCGAGTATGACCTTTATCCTCTTCCCTCTAATTTTAGATAAGTCATATACGATAGAAAATTTATCCCTAATCATACAATAATCGAGGATATGACCTCTATATTCAAAGACGTAGCAACATTATAAATTAGGGAATAGTTAACTTAAGCTATAATTTTGTAAGCTTAGATTATATAACCTAAAGAATTGAAATCCTAAACTATGTTGATTAAGTCTCACATACAAAATCAATTAACTTTTTTCTAATCATGGTATTTGTCTAATTAAAATTACAAATGAAAAGCCTACACCTCACAATTGAACTAGAAATTGCTAATAAGATGGTCAAACCTATAGAACAACTCCAAATTTATAGCATTTAACCTGAATTCCAACTCAATCTCAACCAAAAATACAATGCCTAATGCAATTCAATTCATATCTCACAGTTATAAACCCATTACCCCTTTAATATCTTCTTATCCAATAAAAATTTAGCCTACATATGGAAATCAACTAAAGCAGAAGCTAACCAATGAAAAAGTCTGATTTAACCCTATAATTAGTTAATTACTTATATATATTTTGTAGCAATGGAAGATCATAGCCCTATGAATAATTCTAATGATTGCATTGAGGTAAGTGATAAGGACAGGGCGTGGAATGACCAAATTGAGTTGCATTTGATCGAACTCATGGTTGAAGAAGTTAACAAAGGAAACAGAACAAAAACCACATTTTCTAGAAGTGGTTGGAAAAACATCAAGAATGGTTTGAAAGTGAACTATGGGAGGGATTATTCAGACACACAGCTGAAGAATAAATACCATGGTCTGAGGACGCATATGAAAATTTTCAAGAGCCTAATTGGAGAAACCGGTATTGGATACAACTCCACCACCAGTGCAGTGATGGCAGAATAGGATGTTTGGGAAAATCTTCTCAAGGTAAGTACTATTCGAATGTTTTGGTATACTTTGTGCATTATATCATGTCTCATCGAGTGTGTGCTCTTTTATTGTAGGTGCATAAGATGGCTCACGGATTCAAGAAAAAGGGGTGTAAGGAATTCCAAAGCCTATGTGTCATATTCGGAGATACAATAGCAACAGGAATGCACGCGCATCCTTCCAACAAAACCCCATCATTTAGTGATGATACAGCTCCTGGACTTGGCGATGTCGAAGATAGATCATCTAACATATGGGAGGAAGAAGTTATTGGTCCTAGTACAAGGAAGAGGAAGTCCTCGATGAAGAGGAAGGGCAAGCAGAAGAAGCAATCAATGCTGGAAGATTGCTTGAGATTAATAACAGAGATGTCAAGGAAGAAGCTGGAACTGTATGAGCAGAAGTTGGCACATAGAACATCGTCTATGTGGGATAATGTTCAAGGTACAGCCTGAGATTAGGAGTGTGAAGACATCATGCACATCCTAAATGTGGTGAATGGAATGCCAGTGGAGGAGGACCAATTTGCTAAGGCCATGAAGTACTTCCATGAGAATCCAGTGATGCGGAGTGTCTTCTTGAAATTGTCGGAGTATAGGAAGTTGGTTTTCATTAAGTATTTGCAGATGTTAAATGCGGAAAGTTTCATCATGTACTTGGATTGAGAACTTATGGCTTCTACTGGTTGGTTTTTTGTAGGTGTAGATGTAGTTGGTTTTCAATATGTATGCATATGGTTTGGTTTTTGGATTTCATAAACATGATGAGTTTCGTCTAAAAGTATGAGGTCAGGAAGTTTGTTTGTTATGAATGAGTTCAGGATGTTTGTTTGTGATGAATGACTGGTGTTAATGTTTGTTTATTATGAATGACTGGTTTTAATGAAACCCAGGTTTGCAAGAATGTGGTGCAGTAGGTTCTAATTAGCTTCAATGAAGCTCTGACTATACCGTTGATTAATAAATTCATGCTTTGATATTGTAGATAAATGGATTCAAATACAGATTCGGCTCTTCAATCAGAAGATGAAATAATAGAGTCAGCTATTATTTCTTATATGGGAGCAGATTCTTATCGTTTAGCAAAGCAACTATGTCGAACTTCGGCACTCACTGGACATGAATGGGTATTTGAGCTTCTAAATGGTAACCATATTAGAATATACGAGAATTTTAGAATGTCTAAGACAATATTCCATATGTTATGTTATGAGCTGTCAAATTATGGTGGATTGAAATCTATGAGGACTGTGACTGTAGAAGAGCAAGTAGCAATATTCTTAATGACGATTGGTCATAGTCACATAGTACGACTAAATGCTGAGTGTTTCCAGCATTTAACGGGAACCATCTCTACCCATTTTCGACATGTTTTACATGCAGTGAATAGAGTATCAAAAAAAGTTCATTCTACCACCATCCTTTCACAGAGTACCTACTGAGATTGAACATAATCACAAATACTTTCTGTATTTTCAGGTGTGCTTCTATTTGTTGTTGTCATTTAAACGTGTTTGTGCAGATGGCTTTATACCATCAAGACTTGAACTTTTTCTGTAGGACTGCATTAGAGCATCATATGGAACACATATCTATGTCAATGTTCCACCAGACAACCAAATAACATATCGGGGTAAGAGAGTTGAACCAACATAGAACATCATGTGTTGTTGTTCAGTTGACATGCGTTTCACCTACATATTAGCAGGATGGGAGCGTACAATTAATGACTCTCGAATCCTTCACAAAGCGACCGCACAGTGGAATTACAGATTTCCTATACCTCTGCCGGGTATTACATCCAACTAATGCATGGATACTGAATGTAATTTGTGTAATGTGTCATCGAATTATAATCAATATGTTACTGTGTTTAGGTAAGTTCTATGTGATCAACTTTGGATATGCAAATAGACCAGGGTTTCTTGCACCATATCGTGGTGAAAGACATCATCTACCAGATTTTCAAGGGCAAGGGCAACCATCAGGCCATCAAGAGTTGTTTAACTACATGCATTCGTCACTGAGAAAAGTTATCGAAAGATTTTTTAGCGTTTTGAAAGCCAGGTTTCCTATACTATCCAACATGCCTAGATATAGCATCAACAAGCAAAAATTCATTGTCATTGCTTGTTGTGTAATACATAATTTCATTCGGATGCATGGACAGGTGGATGACTTACTTGAATGTTCAGCTGGCAATCTCACCCATCACCATGAAGACGACAATCTCATGTCAACTGTTCCAGTTGTGGGCAGTTCAACTCCTGCTGAACAACGGGAAATGTCACGATTTCGTGATGCAATTGCTGATCAAATGTGGAATGACTATCTACATTCTTGTTGATCAGCCTTCTGTGTATGTAATAGAAGATTGATGAATTATTATATGTCAAATATGTTCCTTGATGTAGATGTAACTTAGATATACTATTGCACCATGATGCATTAATTATTGTACTATGATTTTAGTCGCCAATTCTATATAATTTTAATATTCGTAATTCATCTAAATTCAAATAATTTTATTATTGGTCTCGTTGGAAAAATTCCATACCAATTATTCAGGTTATATTTATTAATTTGTTTATGTCATTATGCAATTTTTGGGTAATATTAGCAAAGTAGTTAACATTTAAAAATTAATTCATTATATGTTATTAGTAATTAATGGATGTGCAATATTTTAGGTCATGTTTAGTTAGAATATTGGTTGTAGTTTTTTGTTTTTATTTTTGTATTTTTTCTGGTTTTTATGCTATATTTGTCCAAATTTATAATTTTTAATCTGCAATAAAAAAAATATGACGGATTAATTCTAGTTGTTAAAATGTTTTAAAAGGTAAATTTTTGGTATTGTATTTTACCTAATAACAAACCTACACAAAATTGTTAATACACACAAAATTCAAATTTAATAAAAAAAATAACATATAAAAACTAAAAACAGCAACCAAAAACTACAACTAATAATCACAATGAAAAATAGCAACTAAAAACCACAAACAAAAGCTGAACTAAACATGCCCTAAGCTTTTGATAAGTGTGTTTTCATATTATGTTTCTAGGTTGTTTTATGTGTTTTAAGTATTGTTTATGTGTTTTAAACTTAGTTAGTATGAACTTTTGCATCCCTTTTTCATTATATTTTAGATGTTTGATTATTTTTGGTATTGTTTGGTATTTGAGAACAAAATATAAACTTATTTCAGGAATGGGTTGATGCATTTTAATGCTTGGAATTGTAGGTAACAAATGAGACCCGAAATTAACATCAATTTTCGTACTGCAAATTAAGTGATGTATTAGATGCCCTTATGGAGCTCAGATTACAATGAAATTTTATAGGGAGCTAGAAAAGCAAGTGAGGAGCCTACATATCAAATTTTAGGTCAAAAGGAGGTCTGTAAACGAAGATATAGTAAAAATACCAAGTAAAAGTCAAAGCTAGAAAAAGCTGATTTGGTAGGGTAACATGGCAAAAATGTGTAGGGACGTGTTCTATAAATTTTTGGGATTAGAAGGTCATGGGAATTAACCCAGCAGCAACATTATGACTCTAGGAGAGATCCAAAACAAAAAATAAGGTTTTTTGGAGAGAAGAAAGTTAAAGAACAGAATTTTGGAGAGGAAACCAAAGATTCAACAAATGCTATCCCTATTTTCCTAAAAATGAGGCTTTAACCTACACCATTAGTTTTCTCTTTTCCTTTGCCTTCTTTTTTATGTTTAATCTGAATAGTATTTGTTTAAATATGATTGTGGATTGCTAAATCTAGTTTAGGGATTGTTCTTGAATTTTTTATCCAACTTTATTCTTATTAATTTAATGCATGATTGTTTATGTTGATTGTTAAGCTTATAATCACTTCGAATCGAGAGATTATTTTGATTTATTTGAGTTAGGGTGCGCAACGAGAGTTGGTTACTTAACAGACTTGTAATTAATAGATTAATAAGTGGTTGAAGAGAGATCTTAACTATTTTATTAATTACCTATAGGATTGCTTCACATTAGGTTGAGTATTTAGGAAAGGTTTTGTAGATTAAGAGATTACAAGGCTAATTCTCTCTTACTTCAATTAGGGACAATTAGTTACACCTTGAGAGAAGGTAATGAAACTTTATGAAATCTTGGGTGAAGAACAATTAAATCGACAAGATAAAAGAGGATAAATAAGGATAGAACAACCCCTAAGTCTTTACTATCAAGTATCTTCTTTGATTTACTTTCTTCTACGATTATTTTCATTTAAGTTTCATTAGTTTAAACTTAATTTTTAGTTTCTATAAAACTTCTTTTACCTTAAATAAAGTGAAATTCAGATTGTTAAGTGTCTAAATTCAATCCTTGTGGGATCGATATCAATTACACTATAAGTTACGATTTGTATACTTGCAATGTAGTTAAAACTAGCAAACAAGTTTTTGACGCCATTGCCGGGGATTGATATTTTAGCATCCTACTTGATTTGGATTACTTTGATTTAAGTTTTGTTGATACTTTTTCTTGTGTCTTTGCAGGTGCATGAATACAAGGAGTACACAAAAATCCACAAAAGTGAGTGATGAAGAGCTCTTGGATATAACAACACACAAATGAGAGCCGAGGAAAGTAAAGCACGAAGACATTATGCAGAGAAATATGACTGAAGAAGGAGAACAAGGAATGCTCAAGAGAACTTTGATTTACTTTATGAGACTCAGATTTAGTCCACAAGGAGTTGTAAGGCCTGCAGTTATAGCAAACTATTTTGAAATCAAGTCGACACTCCTGAACATCCTCCAGAATAGTGCCCAGTTCTATAGATTGTTACTGGAAGATCTTAATACTCATCTAGCTAACTTCTTTGAGATATGTGATACTTTCTAGGGTCAAGGTATGTCTGATGATGCTGTGAGACTCAAACTATTTTCTTTCACTTTGAAGGATAGAGCGAAGGCGTGGTACAACTTGCTCAATTCAGGACAGATTACTACATAGGCACAAATAGCCCAAGCATTCCTTGGTAAGTACTTCCCCTTGACAAAAACCATGAAGATCATCAAGGAAATTATAAATTTTCAACAAGGTGATGAGGAGTCATTATACGAAACTTGGGAGAGGTACAAAGAGTTACAGAGATGTTGCCCACATCACAACCTTCCAAGAGAGTTCATTTTTACAAATATTTTACAATAGTGTAAATCAAAATACAAGAGAAATAATAGATGTAGCTGTTAGAGGTTCTTTAATGCGAAAAACTATTGAGGCAGCTCATGATCTTCTAGAAGAGTTGGCAAGAAGTAGTTGTATGTGATCTACTGAGAGAAGTAGACAAAGGCCAAAGGAGAAAAAAAGGATTATACCAGTTGACTTTACAACAGCTTTGCAAGCACAATTCACAGCCCTCACTAAACAGTTGAACAAGAAGTAAGGAGCTTCTTCCTCTACTGTAAAAGCCATGCACTTTTAATGTGAGCTTTGTGGGGAAGACAATCATGGTACTGCAGAATGATTCTTAATGGTAGCTAATAGCACTAAGCAAGTAAACTATGTTGGCCAACCACAAGAGGTAACAACCCATATTCCAACACTTATAATCTAAGGTGGAATAACCACCC